>JBBPUM010000200.1:0-23698 GCA_038094695.1 Chiua aff. virens
CCTCGGCAGCAATGGCGCTTTTATCTCTGCCCACATGGCAGTGAGGTTGATGCAAACTGATCAGTTTGCGGAATGGGCAATGGATTTAGGAAGCCCAGTACCACTTCTACACCTATTGGATTATGAGTGGTATCACGAAGACCACATCCCAAGAGGGAAAGATGTGCTCCTCATGATGAGAAGGCTCAAGCAGATGGGCTGTGACATCTCAAATGATGACTCATTAATCGAGGACCTCTTTCGGGAAGTGGTTCATACAGGACATGTTTCCACCATCCAATACTTCCTCACCGAGTTCAATGTATCACTACCTCCAAATATCTTGTTTTGTTTGCCGGCCAAGCAAGACTACGACCTTCCTAGTAGTGCACCGGCCACTCGTTTCCTTCTTCATAACGGGGCTGATGTCCGCTTTTTATCATCTAATGATTCCACAGTGCTCCATCATTTTATAGAGCAGTGTAGATCAGAGGATGATTGCCTTGAGGCGACAAAAATCTTGTGCAACGCAGGGTGTGATCCCTCTGCATGCAACCTACAGGGCAGCACACCGATTCACATCGCAACATACCGCGGATTCATATCTGTTGTCAAATACTTACTTCAAGTTTCCATCGATGCAACACTACCACCCGACATCTTGCTCTCCGCCTATGGTCGCCTGTTCCACAACTTACCATCCCTGAAAACCATCCGCTTTCTTCTTGAGAATGGTGTAAATGTCGATGCTGTTGCTCCAAACGGAGACACTCCACTGCATTTAGCTCTGTGCCCAAGCATTCTCAAAGAAGACCCTCTGGAGCACGTCAGAATTCTGGTAGAGGCTGGATGTAGTGCAAGGGTTCCGAATTCACTCGGTAAAACACCTCTTGAACTTGCAGTAGCAAACGGACAGCTCCCGGTCGTGAAATATCTACTCTCAACTTTGGACACACCCCTCCCTCATAATCTTTTGCAATCCGCGATCTCTTCCCGCAAATATAATTTCCAAATGGTCAATTTTCTCCTTGCGAAAGGAGCTGACGCATGTATCACATCGTCCGATAAGCACAAAGTATTTCATCGTGCAGTTATGGCTGCCCCCCATTGGGATGACATCAATTGCTTCCAGATAGCCAAGATCCTTGTGGATTCTGGATGTGCTTATCCATATACATGCGACTGTGCTGGAGAAACATTATTTCACATTATTGTCCGCCATCGATCCATCAAAGTCATTAAACGTTTACTCTCTGAAGGTGTTCCGCTTCCATCCGACATATTACTCGCTTCACGGTACGAAGATGAAGACTTGGAGATAATCCAACTTCTCCTCAACAATGGCGCCGACGCACGTGCCACAGGACCCCGCGGCGATACTCCACTCCACCGTGCATTTCAGCGATCTTCAGATTACGAGCATCTCAGGTTGCAGTTTGCGAAGATCTTGATTGGTGCTGGTGGTAACCCTTGTGCAGTGAATTTATCCAACAGAACACCAGTGCATGAGGCAGTCAATCACGGATATCTCATTGTTGTCAACCACCTGCTAGCACTTCATGTTTCGCTCCCCCCTGATATTCTGCTCACTGCAGCTGAGAGTCATGGCAACATTAGCTGCAAACTTCGCTTCCTCATCGACAACGGGGCGGATACATGTAGCATGACGAAGCATGGAGAGAACGCCATGCACCTTGTTTTAGCAAGTGGTGGCCCGGGAGACGAGGCTGACTGCCTCGAAGCCACTAAAATTCTCGTCAGCGTTGGGTGTGATATCCATGCCAAAAACACTGCTGGAGAGACACCACTTTTTATCGCGACAAAGACAGGCCATATCGCAATTGTGGAGTATCTTCTATCGCAAGGCGGACCACCTGATGATATCATGCTTGCCGCCGCCTCACGGAGGCCTTCTGACAAGGCAGTGTTTACTATTCAATCTCTTATTGGCATGCCAGGCCTGAATTCCGCCCACTTATATGCTATCGCCGCAAATGGAGATACTATCTTACATCGTGCCGCAACAGCAGATTCCCCAGACTTCATGAAGTGGCTTGTTGACCTGGGATGCAATCCCTTGTTGCATAATCTAGCAGGGGAGACACCGCTCCACATAGCCGTACAAAGTTGCCACGTCTCTGTTGTCAGATACTTTCTCTCCATAAGATTACTGCTCCCTTCCGACATCCTCCTTTCTGTCGTATCGGGCTCGAAAAATGGATCCAGAAACATGAGCCCGATGATCCGTCTCACGGTTCGTGAAGGGGTTGATCCAAACCCCATCAATGACAACGGTGATACCCCATTGCATGTCCTTTTAAAACACAAATTTCCAAAGATCTTGGACGAGAAATGGGAAGCTGTTCAGACTTTGCTCGACAGCGGATGTAGTCCCAACATACGTAACAAGGATGGACAGACACCTGCAAATATTGCTGAAGCCAAAGGACCCTTCTTTTTGCGTAATTTTCTGCGGTTGATGACGAACGCTCAGAATACACCCAGGAGGAAGTAAATTCAAGTAGAAATATCCAAGGACATGTCTCAATTTACGTGTTTGTGTACGATTGCTTGACACCGTATCTTTCCGTGCGAGCCCGAGTCTGCTGCAAGCTCAGACTCCGATGTTCATGTCTTCGAGATGTAGCTACCTTGTCAGTGATAGACATTCAATATGTAACAATGACGGTGACGTGAAAAACGCACCATGTACAGTCCGCAGGTTTCCACGTACCTCCAGGTCACGAAGTTGCATGTGCACAACCTGCGGAGCGGCAGTAGCAGCGTCACTCAAATAAACAACGACATTGTCCCTGAAAAGGAGTGCCAGGGTCTCCATCCAGACGTTGGAGAGGGACACCCTGGGAACCCACAGGTGCGAGTAGTTGGATACCAACTGACTACGACATGCAAGACTGACTACGAGGCCGCCAGCCACTGCGCCAGGACCCCTGACACTGCTCAGCGCGGCTCCTCGCCAACCAGGGTCCTGGCCCAGGCCCACCGGGTACAACGTCCGAGCGGCACTATGTAGACGGACACTTCTGTGTTCCATCAGTGTAACTTCACAAAAATCGACTGGAATGGGTTCGATGGCCGCGTTGATCACAATCATGCCCTTAAATGATCATCGAAGGATTCAGGTGTATATGTACGCGCAGATCCAAACTTAAACCGCAGGCCCGATGAAGACATACTTAAGGGATACCCACTGGCATGTACACTTCAAGTTCTGTCTGCAGACAACAAAGAAACCGCTTCAGAGGGACATTCACCTGCAACGTGAGTCACACGGCACGCACCAGACGACCTTCATGACCCTGAAGGAAAAGGAGGTTGAGTTGTTCCATGGTCCAACCTATCGCCAGTGACGAACTTAGTACAACGTTGGTGAGACTACCAGATTCAAGGTCGACGTCTATCATGCTCAGCATTAAACACCCCTACAAATGTATACTCACCTGGTACCTGGCTCAGACACAACCAACGAGACCTGCTCAAGATCCCACAAGTTGATTTTCACAAGTCACTCCAGCGCGTCGATGATGCGAGCACTGCACGAGGCACACCTAGACCAGGTCCTGAAGAACGGTGACAGGGTGTACGCGTCCAGACGTCGGAGTTGGAGAAAGAGGAAGCTTGGCAGGAAACTCAGAGACTCGAAGTCGGAAGAGCTACTGACAGGCAAGCAGTGCGGAGTACATGCGACGAGTTGAAATGTCCGACGATAAAACATGGCGTGTGAACTCTGGAGTGGAAAGTTGACCAAATCAAACCCTTGGCCGAAGTTCACTGCATCTAATGATCTGAACTCGTTGATCTCAATCACCTAGTACGTCCAACGCCCAGTGTTCGACATTGACGGCACCTGAATTATATCCAGCTTCAACTCTAAATGTTTTCCGCCGCTGGAATTCTCATCGACATTGCATCTGCCTCACAACAAGTTATTAGCACCTCGGCTACATATGCGCGTAACAGCAACGACAGAAATGTAAACCTCTCGCAAATTCGATTAAGGGGACAGTTACAACGTATCGTCGCCGCATCCCAGACCTTGCTCAATGAAGCACTCCAAATCGAGGATTCCTCCCTCAGCGACTCTGTCGTTCACAGTCGGCTGACTAGATGGCTGTCTAGCAACGAACCTCAGGAATGTTTGGCTTCGTTAGATATGATGGAAAAGTTGCTCAGAATAAATTCGAGTTCCATGGTGTCAACGTTCCGTAATCCATTTCGTATCAAGGCTACCGAAAACAGAGTCGGGGATACTCTCCGGGTCCTAGAGCAACGCAAAGACTGTTTCTACTTCTTGACTACAGCAGATATCTGGTGAATGTCATGGAAGCTTAGTAAAGACTCGTCTGATTGTCTCTCGCTGTTAGGAATCAAACCATCGACAAGGACTCGTCAAGGTTGAGCCTATTCAAGCGACCGGGTTCGATGATGGGAAGCGCTTCCATGAAGGAGGGTACCGATGTAGCCGGGTACGGTTCAGGGGACCATGGGTGAGCGGTTTACCTTGGAATACTTGTTAGACAACTAACCGGTTGTTAGGCAGAATGTAGTTCCTCACGTGCCCATCAAGTTACATCAAGCCAGATTTAACGTTGATGGTGAGCTCTTCGTCTTGCAAGCTCTTATTGTCTAGACCGAACATCGTGTAACGCATACTATTTGTGCAGGGGCACAGGTCGATGAACTCTTGAAGTGGCTCGATGCGTGGGATTGCACTCCAAAGCACGAAGATACTCTTGACCTTCGGCAGCCCGATACTTGTACTTGGTTAACCGACACTGTCGAATATGCATTCTGGAGAAACAACGATGACTCGTTCTTGTGGCTGAATGGCAAACGTGAGTGTCACTCGATGCTGTGGGACCCTCCGTACTAACTTGATGCCGCGATCAGCTGGTTCTGGAAAGTCGGTCTTGACGTATGTTCCTCTTCCGCATGCTAAACTGAGACTGAAATTTGTGATAGCGCCTCCTTAATCGATCACATTGAGAAAGCACTGAGCGAAGATGAATTACTTATATTTTTCTACTGTGACTTTCGAAATGAACGTTCCACGGCCTCAGCTGAAGTAATGCGGTCCCTCCTTGCCCGACTGTTATGTGGCTTTCGTGATTTTGGTGCCGATCCGGGAGACATACTTAATGATCTAGACAAAGAGAAGCAACGGAAGGGCTCGATCCTTGCCAATGCTAAGCGTCTCGCTACTTTTGTGTCTCGGGCCACGAAGCAGTTTGTGCGACAACCTCTTGTGGTGATAGATGCACTCGACGAATGCAATGACATCGAGAGCCTACTCAGTGCCCTCGTATTGTTAACCAAAGGTGGAATAAGACTGTTCGTAGTCAGTCGACCACTCCAGGTGATAAAAGACGGGTTTTCCGGCCTCAGGAAACTCTCCCTAGAGGAAATGTCAAGGGAGGTCTCTACAGATATCAAATTGCATGTCATGAAGGAAATCGATTCCCATCGACGGCTTAGGATTGTGGACTCTACCCTGAAGGAAGATATTTCTCAAGCATTATGTGAGAAAGCGGATGGCATGTTTGTGAGATTATTCTCCAGCTGAGCTACGCAACTTACCGTCATGTTATCGATATCTAGGTTCCGATGGGTTGAATGCCAATTGACCACGCTCAAGCGGTGTCTTACTGCCGTGACCATTCGAGAAGCCCTTGGAAGCCTCCCAGCTGGTCTCGAAGCCACATACGAGCAAATTTTTCTTGCAATGAAAAATGAACATGAGGAGGGGTTACTTGTCCGACGGACCCTAATGTGGCTCGTTGCTGCATTGAGACCATTGACGCTGCGCCAAATAGTCGAGGCACTCTCAATCGACACTGAACGAAGAGCTCTGAACCGTGAGGGTGGACCCGTACACGGAGCAGCCTTGCTAGACGCTCTGAGTAGTCTAGTGAGCCACGACGAAAAGACAGACATAGTCGCTTTGTCTCATTTCAGTGTCAAGGTATGAAGCACAAGTTCGTGTCCTCGTTTTTATGTTCAATTGTAGTTAGGAATATCTTGTAGCTGAGAATTTGCATCACATCGATCTGCAGGATGCACATATGCAGCTGGCACGACAGTGCATGAGTTACATCGCAGCATGCCTCAAAATGGAAGACGTGACTTTGCAAGGTGAGGACTTACTCTATACTGACTACATACGCCATTTACACATGTAGCTGTAGACCTACATCTTCTCGACTATGCTCTATATTCCGGGTTCAAGCATCTAGACCACGTTTCCCAACACCGAACCATTCTAGATGCTCTTGTGGTTCTTGACTGGGATGTTCATCAGCACCCTTTGACATGGAATGTTATGCTCGCAACTCCCGACCGTGGATACCACCACTACCTACCAAGCCTTGAACAAGATTTCGTGCTATACATTCTGGTCCGCTACGCATCAGAACAGCTGCTACAATTTTTTCTTAACCGTTCCCCCTTTCAAGCGAAGGAAGGGACGAATCCACTCAACTACGTCACTTGGCGACGATTCCGCTATGCTCGGACGTTGTTGGCATGGGGGACAAAACTTGATCACCCTGGCCAGTTTGTTCATGATTACGGGTTTGGTTCCACCACTGGTCTTCCAATTGAGGCTGCTGTCGGATATGGGAACAAAGAATTACTCCACCTTTTCATTGAAAAAGGTAGTCCTGTGCCACATAAACTGTTCTCAACAGCGATACTCAAAGAAAACGGCATCTCCGTCTCTGCCCACATAATTGCGAAATTGATGCAA
The DNA here is from genome assembly GCA_038094695.1 of Chiua aff. virens. NCBI lineage: Eukaryota > Fungi > Basidiomycota > Agaricomycetes > Boletales > Boletaceae > Chiua > Chiua aff. virens. The sequence continues at coordinate 6,746 of JBBPUM010000200.1, forward strand.
ACCGATCAGTTCGTGGAATGGGCAATAGGCATAGGGAACACAGTACCACTTCTGCGTGTGCTCGATTACCGGTCGTATCACGAAAAACACATCCCAAGAGGGGATAATACGCTCGTCATGATGCGAAGGCTCAGGCAGATTGCCTGTGATTTCTCAAGTGATGACTCATTCGTCAAGGACCTTTTCCGGAAAGTGGTGCACTGTACAGGGGATCCTTCCACCATCGAATACCTCCTCACCGAGTTCAAAGTATCGCTGCCTCCTGACATCTTATTTTCTTTGCCGCTCGAGCCACACTACGACCTTACTAGGAGCGCACCAGCCACTCGTTTACTTCTTCGTAACGGGGCCGATGTCCACTTTTTATTGCCTGACGATTCCAATGTGCTCCACCATTTCATAGAACAGTGCAGATGGGAGAATGATTGTCTGGAGCCGACGAAGATCTTGTGCAACGCAGGCTGCGATCCATCCGCGTGCAACCTACAGGGCAGGACACCGATTCACCTTGCAACGCACTATGGATTTATGTCTGTCGTCGAGTACTTACTTTCCACTAACGCGACACTACCGCCTGATATCTTACTCACCGCCTATGATCGCATGTTTGACATACGGCCCCCGAAAACCATCCGCTTTCTTCTTGAAAAGGGTGCAGACGTCAATGCTGTTGCTCCAAATGGAAACACTCTCCTGCATCTAGCTTTGTGCCCAAGCCTCTTCGAGGAGGACTGGCTGGAGCATGCCAAAATCCTTGTAGCAGCTGGATGTGATCCGAAAGCTCTGAACTCACTTGGCGAGACGCCTGTTGAGCTCGCAGTAGCCAATGGACAGCTTCCGGTTGTGAGATACCTTCTTTCGACTTTGGGCACACCCCTTCCTCATGACCTATTACAATCCGCGGTCTCTTCCTGTGGACATAATCTTCCAATGGTCAATTTTCTCCTTGCGGAAGGAGCTGACGCATGTATCACATCGTCCGATAAGCACAAAGTACTTCATCGTGCAGTGATGGCTGGCCCCCATTGGGATGACAGCAATTGCCTCCAGATGGTCAAGATCCTTACGGATTCTGGATGTGCTCATCCGTACACATGCGACTGCGCTGGAGAAACATTATTTCACGTTATTGTTCACCATCGATCCATCAAGATTATTCAGCGTTTGCTCTCCGAAGAAGTTCCGCTTCCATCCGACATATTGCTCGCTTCACGGTATGAAGATGAAGACTTGGAGATAATCCAACTTCTCCTCAACAATGGCGCCAACGCATGCGCCACAGGACCCCGCGGTGATACTCCACTCCATCGTGCATTTCAGCGATCTTCAGATTCCGACTCGGAGCATCTCAGGTTGCAGTTTGCGAAGATCTTGATTGGTGCCGGTGGTGACCCTTGTGCAGCCAATTTATCCAACAGGACACCAATGCACGAGGCAGTTGACCACGGATATCTCATTATTGCCAACCACTTGCTAGCACTCCATGTTCCGCTCCCCCCTGATATTCTCCTCACTGCGGCCAAGTGTTATGGCAAGATTAGTCCTAAGGTTCGCTTTCTCATCAACAATAGGGCGGCCACATGTAGCATGACAGAGAATAGAGACAACGCCATACACCTCGCTTTAGAGAGCGGTTGCCCGGGAGACGAGGCTGACCGCCTCGAAACCATCAAAATTCTGGTTGGCGCTGGATGTGACATCCATGCTAAAAACACTGTCGGAGAGACACCACTTTTTATAGCAACAAAGGCAAACTATATCACAATTATGGAGTATCTTCTATCGCAAGGCGAACCACTACCTGACGATATCTTGCTTGCCGCCGTGGAACGGAAGTCACCCAACGAGGCAATGTCCATCATTCGATCCCTGATTGGTATGGGCCTGAATTTCGCCCACTTATATGCTGTCGCAGCAAATGGAGATACTGTCTTACATCGTGCTGCAAAAACAGGTTACGATGGCTTCACGAAGCGGCTCGTTGACCTGGGATGCAATCCCATGTCACGTAATCTGGCAGGAGAGACACCGCTTCACATAGCTGTACGAAACTGCCACATCTCTGTCGTCAGATACTTTCTCTCTACGGGGATGTCGCTCCCTTCTGATGTCCTCCTTTCCGTCGTGTCGGGCTCAGGTGACCCATACCGAGATATGAGTCCGATGATTCGTCTTCTGGTTCGTGAAGGTGCCGATCTAGACACTGTCAACGACAGTGGAGATACGCCACCGCATATCCTTCTCAAATGCAACTTTTCACGCAATGCAGAGGAAAGATGGGAAGCTATCCAGACCTTGCTCAATGCTGGCTGTAGTCCCCATACACGCAACCGAGATGGAAAGACCCCCGCCGACCTTGCTGAGGCCAAAGGACCGTTCTTTTTGCGTAATTTCCTACGGTTAGTGAAGGATGCTCAAAATGTACCCAAACCGAAGTAGAGAATACCTTAGGTTACCCGTTCTTTCACTTACGTGCACGTGTACGATTACCCCTTGACGTTGTATCTTCTCCCCTGCTCGAAGCTCTGCTCATTGGGACATGCCGTGTTCATCATTGATAAAAGTTTTGAATACCATTCACGTATCACGCGCCTTCGAGACGTTGGTTACCTGCCACTGGCTGCTAGCGCTAGACCTGTCTCGTTAGCTAGGCTGTCACGTGGCACTGCACATACAACGCGACGCTATACGATGGCACGTGCTCCATTCGCGTCACTTTATGACAATGGCATCGTACCTGCAAGCGGAAGTGCAGCGCGTCGCGTTAGACAGTTCTCTTCGTCCCCTGGGACGGTCATGAGTGTCCTACACGACCCACTGGCAGATCGGAGTCGATGAGATACCTCTCACTGCAACACTGTTCAGACTGGCCTGTGCCAAGTCCACGCATGTGCTAGGCCTACCTGTGGTGCTGTTATCCCTCGTAACTATTAATGTCGGTGTACGTGGATGACTTCCAGTTTTCAAGGTTCGGACCAACGCTGACAAAGCTGCAGGCCCCAGTAGAAATCGAGTCACTCACCCCCAAATGGATCATGTCCTCCCAGTGAAGGAATCTCCAACGGGGCGTCAATGAACCTGAAAGTGGCTTCAAACCAGTCGTCGAGAAATTTTTTTTTAGTTTCCTTGGCTGCCTTTTCTATCGACTATCGAGGACTCTGATTGGAGGACAGGCCCACGAAGAGCACCGAGTGGTACACCTCTGGAATCCTGAGTCGCTCAGATCCCGTCCGAATCCGAATTTAACCCCATTGGCATTTCAAAAGCGCGATTCAAATAAATTGACATCCACTCTAGTCAAGGTATCATATATCAAGACCGACATCGGGAGCGTAAACAGGATATTACTCAAAAAGAAAAAAGCAAAATAGATCAAGCAAACCCCAGGTAGCATTTACAACCACCTTTCCACGCGTGAGCCCGCCACGATGCCACCAAGGAAGAGAAAAAGAGGAAGAAATCACGGGAGAATCAAACGTCGTGCGCGTCGTGCGGCCCCACCGGCACCTTGGTCATGGTCGGACAGCTTTCCAAAACGAGGCACACCTACACCCCAACGGTCGGTCGGCATGTCCGCACCCACAGACAACCGACACGTACATATTCACCATATCCAACGCCGTCTCCGGTCCCTTTCGTGTACTGATCGGCTCCACCTGGAATCCGTGGCTCCGGAACCTGTGTCCGCGTCACGTCAGCCTCCAACCCCTTGATCATATCGGCAATAACACCACGTACACTTCCTGATACCACGGCTGCCTCGCTGCCGAACGCCAGAGGACGAACCCACCCGGGGACACCACCCGTGCAAGCTCAGATACATCATCGTCGATGTCATTCGACCCGGGGGCGAACCAGTCAAGGTGGTCCATGATCACCGCGCGCGTGAGCAAGCCGGTCGAGAGACCGCGCAGGACACTGTTTCGAACTCGTTCATCAGTCCCATCCTGTCACTCAGCGCGACACACTTACTTGATGATCGAATCGGTGTGCAATGGGAATGCATCCGTCGCTTTGCCCTTGTTTGCACGAAGCGTGTCGAACCCTGCCCGGGTGAGATATGCCGGATACGACGTAGGCGTGTAGTGCCCAGTGAGACACTAGTACCGACCGCGTCGAACACAGAACAACACAACAAAGTCCTCGGGGGGAGACGCACCAAGGGGTAAAAATACGCGCCGTCCTTGAAGCTGTACGTCGACGGAATCGGGTCCAACGTGTCCCACACGAACTCGTACACACTCCCTTCGTCCAACAACATCTTGCGTTGGTTTTGCGGGAGGCCGAGGGCATTCCAGCAGAACGCCGGCGTCTTGAGACGAGCGGGTTTAGAAGCACGGGCATCAGTTTCTCTTTCCATATCCTGACTTGCTCCGCCTTGGTCGCCACGTTGCAGAGTTCTTCCGCATCCTTGGGCACGCCTGCGAGACGAAAGATGGTCTGGGTGAGACGGATCGCCAAGCCGCTATACCCGTTCATGTAAAACCCATTCGCGCGGACGCCTTCTCGTCGATGTGCCAGAACTGCCAGTACGCGGTGGAATAGAGAAGGGGCGAGTTCTGGGCGTCTAGAAGCTCACGGAAGCGGGGATGCTGGCCCTTTCCGGACAGGGCGAAAAAGTCGTCGTACTCGAGGGCCAGCAAGGCTGCGAGCTTCAACTCGAGATGGCCTTGACTAGAGTGACGACTCATCAGGAGAAACGAACATTTGGCAACGAACGTGGTTGCCATACCACGGATCATATCTACACAGTGTAGCTGAGGGGTTTCACGTAAGTATGACGACAGAAACGACCCAATCACAACGCACTCTGCGAGGCTGTGCGGCGATGGCGTAATGCAGTGCGTTATCGCCGGCAGATCTAGAGGTGATAACGAGCATCGAATCATCAGAACTGTGGTTTGGAAGATGCCTGACGAGTTACCCAGGTGGTCGAGTAAATGAAGGTTCTGAACGTTTGATGCATGAGTTGTTCATAACACGGCAATCTCCGGAGATATTCAGGACACGTACGCTCCCAACCTGGTAGTGGCACGAATTCAAGGGAGGGGTGCTGATGGTCGAATGTGCTGGTTCGGGCTCGACCTCGACAATGAGCTGGAGTCCTTGAACGACGTTGAACGAGGCGGGAGAACAGTTTCCGAACATATTTGTGCCCTCAACTTCAAAGGCGTGGCAGAAACGGGAGACGTCGCACATCCGAGACGACCTAGCCAGGTGTAGTACGGACTGAACACGTTGAGTGTCAGCGATGCGGGGCACAGGAAGGACTCACATGCGGACAATAAACGGATGATGAAATGGCTCCTGCCACTATAAATCTCAACCTGAAGAGAAGGTGAGTAGGGGCGGAAGGAAAGAGACGTGCCAAACTTGTATTCGAGATAGTGGCGTATGTGGGGAAAGAAAGATGTAATCGAGGACTGGTGACCAGAGGTATAAAAGTCGACGACGCCGAGGATGCCTGCGTCTGGACAGGAGACATAGTTGATGCGGTCGAGGGCATAAAAGTTGGGTATCTCCGAGGACATGAGGGCAGGGGTACCACGGACAAGGAATAACTGAGAGTGATGAAGCTGACGCTGCCCTTGGATCCTTGCTGGCCCACTCGGGGAGGAAGGACTCGGTGGCATCTTGGCAGAGGACAGTAACGTTGCGCCAGCCCCTACGCGCAAAGCGTTTCCGAGCGACTTCCAATAGCGGTTCGCAGAGATCGATCAGGTATATGGCGTCAAAGTTGGAGATGGGAAAGTGCTTGTCCACGAGCTTGATGTTGTGGCCTGAGAGATGGGGTGAGCTCGGGATAGCAAGGAACGGCAAGGACGTACCAGTACCACCGCCGATGTCGACCCAGATAAACCTCTGGGAGGGATCCCTGGCGCGTAGTTCGCGGAGATGACTGACGGAGAGCTTGAGCACAGTGTTGCGGCCGCGGAGCAGGCCGCTGCGAGTCCTGTCATAGACATCTGCCTGGCCCTTGTAAAACTGGGGAGGGAAAAAGGTGCTCTTGTCACTCTCGTGGCAGTGCAGCAATCCCGAGTTCAACGGAATTTCAGCTTCGACGTTCACAGCGCACACGCACCGCACAACAAACTCTCAATCCAAAAGTTACTGGAAATACCTGACGTTGACCTCGTAGTCGAGTTTATATCCAGTTCGAATTCCGAATGGTCTCTGGTCACAGAGTCCTCGTTGACATTGCAACCGTTGCGCAGCAAGTCATCAACGCCTCAGCAACATACGAACGTATTAGGAACGACAGAAATGTCAATCTCTCGCACATTCGGTTAGGAGGACAGCTACATCGCATCGTCGCTGCATCCCAGACCTTGCTCAACGAAACACTCCTGACTGAAGATCCCTCCCACGGTCGGTTGACTGCTTGGCTCTCTAGCAATGAGCCACAGGAATGCCTAGATTCGTTGCGTACGATGGAGAAGGTGATCAGATCAACTTCGAGTTCCATCCTATCAACGTTCCGCATCCCATTTCGTCCCATGTCTCTCGAAGATAAAGTTAAGGATGCTCTCCAGATCCTAGAGAAACGCAGAGATTGTTTCTACTTTTTGCTCAGCATTGACGTCTGGTGAATCTTACTGAATCTTGATAGATGCTTATCTGATCGTGCCTTTGGTTCGTAGGACCCAAACCGCCCACAAGAACGCATCAAGGTTAGTCCCAGTCAAGCCACCGGAAGCGATGGTTGGAATCGCTTTTGCAAGGGAGGGTACCAATGTAGTCGAGCACGATTTAGTGGATCATGGGCGAGTGTTTGATTTACCTCGGAATGGCTGTGAGATATCTGACAAGCTGTTAGGCGAAATGTTATTCTAAACATGCCCATAAAATCACCTCGGGCCAGATTCACGATTGATGGTAAGTTCAATGTCTCGTAGGACCTTTTTGTCTCAAGAGGATATTGTATAACGCACAATATTGTTGCAGGACAGGTCCACGAATTATTGGAGTGGCTTGATGCGTGGAATTGCACATCAAAACACGAGGATACTCTTGATCTGCGACAGCCCAATACTTGCACGTGGCTAACGGACACCATCGACTACACAGCATGGAGAAACACCGACAATTCGTTCCTGTGGTTAAATGGTAAACGTGAGTGTCATTTCATACTGTAGGATCCTCCATACCCACCCAATGTCACGACTAGCGGGTTCTGGGAAATCGGTTCTGGCGTACGTCCTTCTTGGACATGTCAGATTGCAACTGAACTATTGTGACAGTGCCTCTGTGATCGATGAGATTGAAAAGAGACGAAGTGAAGGTGAAGTGCTGGTGTATTTCTACTGCGACTTTCGAAGTGAACGCTCCACGGTCTCGGCCGAAGTCATGCGATCCCTCCTTGCCCAGCTGCTACGTGGCCTTTGTGATCTCGATGTCGATCTGGGAGACATTCTCGGTGATCTAGCCAAAGAGAAACAACGAAAGGGCTCAATTCTTCACAATGCCAAGCGTCTTGCTACTTTCGTGTCTCGCGCCGCGAAGCCGTTTGCGCGACAACCTCTCGTGGTGATAGATGCACTCGACGAGTGTAGTGATATCGAGAGCCTCCTCGAGGCTCTCATTTTGTTGAACAGCGGCGGAATAAAACTGTTCGTGGTCAGCCGGCCGCTCCAGGTGATAAAAGACTTCTTTTCGGGCCTTGAGAAACTTTCTCTCGAGAGGATGTTAAATGAAGTATCGGCAGATATCGAGTTACATGTCGCAAAGGAAGTCGATTCTCACCGACGACTCAGGATCCTCGATACTACACTGAAAGAAGAGATATATTGGACATTATGTCAGAAGGCCCACGGCATGTTAGTAAGATTTTTTTTTTAGATGAGGGTGAAGTTCACCATGCAGTGGTGCCTAGGTTTCGATGGGTTGAATGTCAAATAGTTAGACTCAAGCAATGTCCTACTTCCGTGGCCATCCGAGACGCACTTGGGAGCCTCCCGATTGGTCTTGAGGCGACTTATGACCAGATTTTCCTTGCGATGAAAAACGGAGACCAAGAAGGGGAACTTGCCCAGCGGGCCCTAGTGTGGCTTCTCACTGCTCTGACATCATTGAGGTTGTGCGACATAGTTGAAGCGCTCTCGATCGACTCTGCGCGAAGAGTATTAAACCGTGACATAGCCCCCGTACACGGATCCGCCTTGTTGGACACGCTGGGTAGTCTGGTGATTCACAACGAAGAAACAGATATAGTCATTTTATCTCATTTCAGTGTCAAGGTATGAAGCCTCAGCCTAGATTTGTGCCCGCCATTCATGCTGAACTGCGACTAGGAGTATCTGGTAGCGGAGCGCTCTCACCACATCAATGAACAAGATGCACATGTGCAATTAGCCCAACAGTGCATGAGTTATATTACAGTTTGCCTCAAATCAGAAAATGCGACCTCGAATGGTGAGCGTTTCTTCCCACCAATTATTAGACGCCATATCGATCGCAGATTTCTAGCCTTGCACCCTCTGCTTCACTATGCTTTATTATTTGGTTTCCACCATCTCGATCATGTTTACCCGCACGGGGCGATTCTGGACGCTCTTATGACACTTGACGGGGATATTAAACAATATTCGTCGACGTGGACGATGATACTCTCGAATCCTGACCGTAGATACCGCTTGCACCTACCAAGCGTCAAACATGATTTTGTTCTGTTCATTTTGATCCGCTATGGTCGGGAACCACTCCTGCGACTCTTTCTTGGTCGCTCCCCCCTTCGGGCGAAAGAAGGGACGAACCCGCTCATCTATGCCACGTGGACAGATCCGGATTATGCTCGAATATTGCTGTCTTCTGGGGCAAACCTGAATTATCCTGGCAAGTTCTTGTACCGATACGGGTCTTATCCGATCACCGGTTTGCCCATTGAAGCTGCCGCACTAGATGGTTGTGCAGACCTAGTTGACTTGCTTATTACGGAAGGTAGTCCTGTGCCACATAGACTGTTCTCAGTTGCAATCCTCCGAGTCAAAAAGGATCTTTCAGTCTCTCCTGATGTGGTCGCAAAATTGATACAAACAGATGAATTCCTGGAGTGGGCAGCAGGAATAGAAGATAAAACACCACTCCTACGTGCACTGGATTTGAAGAAGTATGAGGAAGATGACGGGCCCACGGGAGAAACAATGCTTGTCATTACACGCAGGCTCAAGCAAGTTGGTTGCGATCTGACTGTCGATGACTTTGCTCTGGATCTCTTTCGACGCGCAGTGCACACAGGGAGTGTTTCCGCCATCGAATACTTCCTTGCCGAACTCAGTGTACCGCTGCCTCCAAATATTTTGTTTTCCTTATCGCCAAACGATTGCCCTACTGGTGCTGCACCAGCCGTTCGTTGCCTTATTCGCAACGGTGCTGACGTCCACTTCTTATTGTCCGATGATTCCACGGTGCTCCATTATGTCATCCAACACTGCACAGAGGAGGATTGTCTTGAGGCAGTGAAGATCTTGTGCAAAGCAGGCTGTGATCCGTCCGCTTGTGACTTGAAGGGAGAGGCGCCAATTCATATTGCCGCCAGCCGTGGATTCATAACTGTTTCCAAGCATTTACTCTCCATTGGTGCACCACTACCATCCGACATCTTCCTCTCGCTTTTCGGTTGCTTAGACTTGCATCCAAGACTATCCCTACAACTTACCCACTTCTTTATTCAGGAGGGTGCCGATGCTACTACTACCACTCCGGGTGGAGACACCCTTCTCCATCTGGCTTTGGAAGCAGTCATATTCAGGTTTCACCAGGATTGTCTGGAGAGCATTCGGATGCTTATTGCGGCCGGATGCGATCCGACAGCTCCAAATTCACTTGGTCGAACGCCTGTCGAACTCGCGGTAGCCAGTGGACAGCTTCCGGTTGTCAAATACCTTCTTTCAACCTCAGACATGCCCCTTCCTTCCAATCTCTTGCAATTCGTGCCTTCTTCCTTTCCAGCTAACTACCCTATGATCAAATTTCTCCTTGGAAAAGGAGCTGGATTTGTGACCTCTGGTGAACACAAGGCATTGCATCGTGCAGTAAGGGCTGAGTTTCGTGATGCACATTGCCGCCGGTGGGACGACCATCGTTTTCTCCAGGTGGCCAAGGTCCTCATGGCAGCCGGGTGTCCTGAACCGTACACATGCGACTGCACTGGACATACGCTAATTCATGACATCGTACATCATCGGTGCACCACCGCCCTTGAAGACCTGCTCTCTAGAGGCGTTCCTCTCCCATCCAACATATTACTCTCCCCGCTTTACGAGGATGAGGATCTGGAGATAGTCGAACTTCTTATTGAGAATGGTGCTGATGCACGCGTCAAGGGAACTCGCGGAGACACCCCACTCCATTGCGCAATTCAACATTCACATTTTCAGCAACACAGTCCAATTCTTTTGGATTTCGTGGATATTTTGATCGCTGCTGGCGGCGACCCTTGTGTACTCAATTCATCTGATAGGATGCCTATGCATGAGGCGGTAGACCGTGGAAATCTCCCCCTGGTCAAACATTTGCTGTCACTCAATGTTCCACTTCCTCTTAACATCCTCCTCACTGTGGCTCAGAAAGGTTTGGACAAAATTTCGCCGAAAGTTCGCTTTCTCATTGATAACGGAGCGGCTGTCTGTACTACGATGGCGAATGGGGATAATGCACTGCACCTCGCCTTACAGCGTGGGGACGAAGATGATTGTCTTGAAACTACCAAAATTCTCATTGACGCTGGATGTGATGCCCATGCCCACAATGCTGACGGGGAGACACCTCTCTTTGTCGCGGCAAAGGCGGGACACATCGCTATTGTAAAGTATCTCTTGTCACAAGGTTTACAACTTCCCCAAAATATCTTACTCGCTGCTGCCGAAGACTGCTTCAATGCAAAGTCCACCATCCAATCCCTCATTGACATGGGTGTGAATCTCACCCATGTTCATGCTGTCGCGTTAAACGGGGACTCTGCCTTACATCGTGCCGCAAAAACCAATTTCCCACATATTGTCCGGTTCTTCATCGATAATGGATGTGATCCTTCACTACGTAATCTGGCGGGAGAGACACCGCTCCACATAGCTGCACGGAGCCACCGCATCCCTGTTGTCAGATACTTTCTCTCCATAGGGGTACCGCTGCCTTCCAATATCCTCATTTCCGTCGCGTCTGGAGACCGCTTCTCATTTTCCATGCACTCGATGATCCGCCTCGTGATTCGTGAAGGCGCTGATATAAACGCTGTCAACGACAACAATGATACTCCGCTGCATGTCCTTTTAAAAGACGACTTTTCGCTCAATGCAGACGGGATATGGGAAGCTATCCAGACCTTGCTCAATAGTGGCTGTTTATTAGACACACGCAATCGGGATGGACAGACCCCTGTCGAGCTCGCCGAAGCCAAGGGCCCCTTCTTTTTGCGGAATTTCAGGCGATTGGTGAAGAATGCTCAGGATATACGGAACCTCGAGTAGAGTGATACCTAGAGAGGTTGATCACATAAGTATGCGCATAAGATTACTTGACCATCACGATCTCTCTTCCAAGTTTTCTCCAGTGGCCTGTTTCAAAAACTTGCAATCACTCGTCCCGTTCTTTAGCCAGAAACGAATGCGTATAATCCTTCATTGCAGTAGCCGCAAATGAATACTTGTCACCTATTCGGATCTTGACTGTAAACAACTTGACCGTGACCGCGAATGGATATCTTGGACGTCAGAGGAATTCAGATGTCGTAGCCTGTAAACGCCCGACATAGCGTTCAATCCCAAGGGGCATTCTAGTCAGGGGCCACATACGAACGTGCTTCAAAAGAGACGGAACTTGATGCGTCCTATGTGACCCTCGTCAGCACCATCAAAGTTGATTAGGTGAAAACGACTCGAAATCGAAACCGTGCATACTAGTTCTTGATATATTGATCCAATAGTCCAAATAGAGTTGGCCAATGACTTCAGTGACAATGATGCGCATGCCCAGGCTCGACCAAGACCTGGGCTTGTGCAAAATTCGGATAAACACCTTGATTCGAGAGGTTGATTACCTGCTGGCCACACGATCGCACGTGCGCCATCATCTACCTGCAAGTGAAGCATGTCGCGTTAGGCAGATTTCTCAGCGACGGCGATAGACCTACACGACCCAGGTCTAAGTCGACGGGACACACGCCGCCTTAGTCCATGCATTTGCCAAGCTTGCCGTGGCGCACTGGCGCTGCTACCGCTCACCAAGGTTGGCGCCCCGCGTTGCCAGTAACGTTCAATTTCCAAGGTTCGCGGCGCTAAGGTACGGTTAAAAAGTCAGTAGGGGTGTTAATAACCAGTTAAAAACACGGATGTCTGGGAGGGGTTATTAACAGGCAGTTAATAACAAGTTAATAACATTGATTACATAATATTTTAATCACGTGACGTCTAAAAATCGCAGAGGTCGCGCTGTCAGGATCCTCCGGTTCTACATCAGCACTGTCTCCATTAACATTCTCACCATCCCCATCTTTAGGGTCCAAAGCCATACCCTCTCCAAGAACCTGGGTCACTGTTGTTCCAGAGTGGTACAATCCAGAAGGGAAACTTCCGAAGATCATTCGTGTGTGCGTAGGTGATGGATTGACTCCCCTGGGTCCACCTACTTGCTCTTTGGCGAGAAAGCTCAAGTATGACGAGAGGGGGTGGGAGGGGAAGAGACCCGAGGGCAGCGATAACGTCCGAAACAAGAATGCTATCTGGTGGGAGGGAACAAAAGTATTTTTTCGGCTCGACCTGGGAGCTCACCGCACAGGATGGAAGGTGAAAGTCAAGGAATTCGATCAGTGACAACTGCTGGGATGGTAAGATATGGTCCTGAGCGGCCGCAGGAATAACTGTAGGAATATCAGCATCTTCCAAGTTCACTGCTTCAGTTAAATCAAGTGAGGACTTGGCGAGATCGAGCTGCATTGGCAGTGGTGCAAGCATAGCGAGGTGAATGAACAGGCGCAAATTTTGTGATAACCAAAGGATACATGACGGACATTGCGTCAAACAAACAAAGATGGGTTATACTCCTTGGTGGATCTGCAGTACCAGTAACCCATACGACGGGGGAAACGAGACATTGCAGAAAGTTAACGATGGTCGAAGTCCCGACCTTGGCAACAGCTCCGATTCCGAGTCGGAGTCGGGACAGTCACGTGATTGTTAATAACACTAGTGTACCACTCGCTACCAGACCCCCATGTTATTAACTGCTATTAACTAGTTATTAACATGCTAAAAATGTCTAAGTTAATAACAAACCAGTTTTCACCCGTAAGTACCCTAGTTCGCGCGTTGAGAAATGGGCCGAGTCACGCCACGACGCTGACAAAGCCGCCAGCCGCAGTAAAGTCTTCTCAAGGCTCATACTTACTATGCAACCACGCCCTCCCAGTGAGCGAATTTCCAACGAGTGGTCCAGGCCTCGCGATCGGGTCATCATCGTGGATCGACAGACCCTGTCTGTCCGAAGTTAACTTCAATTCCACCAGCATTTTTCAAACGCGCGATTCAAATAAATCGACATCCACTCTAGTCAGGGTATCAAGACCGACATCGGGAGCGTAAACAAGATATTACTCGAATAGAAGAAAGCAAAATAGATCAAGGTCAAACCCCAAATAGCATTTACAACCCCTTCCCGCGTGTGAGCCCGCCACGATGCCACCAAGGGAGAGAAAACGAGGAAGAAGTCACGGGAGAATCAAACGTCGTGCGCGTCGTGCGGCCCCACTGGCATCGCGGTCATGGTCGGACAGCCTTCCAAAACGAGGCATACCTGCACCCCAACGGGTCGGTCAGCACGTCCACACTCACCGACAACTGACACGTACATGTTCACCATATCCAATGCCGTCTCCGGTCCCTTTCGTATACTGATCGGCTCCACCTGGAACCCGTAGATTCGGAACCTGTCCGCGCGTCATGTCAGCCCATCATCCCCTCGATCATATCGATCATAGGACCACGTACACATCCTGATACCACGGCTGCCTCGCCGCCGAGCGCCAGAGGACGAATCCACCCGGAGATACTACTCGGGCGAGTTCGGACACCTCGTCGTCGACGTCTTTCGACCCAGGGGCGAACCAGTCAAGGTGATCCATGATCACCGCGCGCGTGAGCGAGCCCGTCGAGAGACCACGCAGGACGCTGTTCGGAATCCGTTCATCAATTCCATCCTGTTCACCCAGCGCGACACACTTACTTGATGATCGAATCGGTGTGCAATCGGAATGCATCCGTCGCCTTGCCCTTGTTTGCACGGAGCGTGTCGAACCCTGCCCGGGTGAGATACGCCGGACACGACGTGGGCGTGTAGTGCCCAGTGAGACACTAGCGCCAACCGCGTCAAACACAGAACAACATGCCAAGTCCCCGGGAAGGAACGCACCAAAGGATAGAAATACGCGCCGTCCTTGAAGCTGTACGTCGACGGAATCGGGTCCAACGTGTCACGGACGAACTCGTACACGCTCCCTTCGTCCAACAACATCTTGCGTTGGTTTTGCGGTACGCCGAGGGCATTCCAGCAGAACGCCGGCGTCTTGAGGAGTGCCACCACGAGCGGGTTTAGAAGCACGGGCATCAGTTTCTCTTTCCATATCCTGACTTGCTCCGCCTTGGTCGCCACGTTGCAGAGTTCTTCCGCATCCTTGGATACCCCTGCGAGCCGAAAGATGATTTGGGCGAGGCGAATCGCCAAGCCGCTATACCCGTTCATGTAAAACCCGTTCGCGAACGCCTTGTCGTTGATGTGCCAGAATTGGTACGCGATGGAAGACAGAAGGGGCGAGATCTTGGCATCGAGAAGCTCACGAAAGCGGGGATGTTGGCCCTTTCCGAACAGGGCGAAAAAGTCCTCGTACTCGAGGGCGAGCAAGGCTGCCAGCTTCAACTCGAGGAGATGACCTTGACTAGAGTGACGACATCAGGGGAAACGAACATTTGGCAACGAACGTGGTTGCCGTACCACGGGTTCATATCTACACAGTGTATCTGAGGGGTTTCACGTAAGTATGACGACAGAAACGACCCAATCACAACGCACTCTGCGAGGCTGTGCGGCGATGGCGTAATGAAGCGCGTTATCACCGGCGGAGGTGATAACGAGCATCGAATCATCAGGACCCAGGTTGAGATGCTTCATGTCCTCGAATGGGTCTTCCTGTGATCCGAATCAAAACTGTGGTTGGGAAGATGCTGAAGAGTTACCCAGGTGAACGAGTAAATGAAGGTTCTGAACGTTTTGTGCACGGGTTGTTCATAATACGGTAATCTCCAGGGCTATTTCGGACACGCTCGATCAGTGCGGCACCCAACGAGGCAAAAGGCCACGTACGTTTCCGACCTGGTAGTGGAACGAGCTCAAGGGAGGAGCGATGCTGATGGTCGAATGCGCTGGTTCGGGCTCGAGTTCGACGATGGGCTTGCCGATATCGAGCATGGGGATGGCCTTGGAATCTTTAACGATGTTGAATGAGGCGGGAGAGCAATTTCCGATCATATTTCCGCCCTCGACTTCGAAGGCGTGGCAGAAACGGGAGACGTCGCACGTCCGGGAACGGCCCAGCCAGATGTAGTACGGACTGGACACGTTGAGCACCAGCCACGCGTTCACAGGAAGGACTCACATGCGGACGATGAACGGGATGATAAAATGGTTCCTGCCATTATAATTCTTAACCTGAAGGAGGGATTGAGCAAGGGAGGAGAGGAGAGAGAGACGCGACGGACCGTGCCAAACTTGTACTCGAGATAGTCGCGTCTATGAGGGGAGAGAGAGACGTGATCAAAGTCGAACCAGATCTGCCAGAACCAGCGAGAGAGCCAGCCGCATTCCTTGCTGGTGCCGCCGATGGCCTTCTCGTGCAAGGAGGGCTGGCGACCAGAGGTGTAAAAGTCGACGACGCCGAGAATGCCTGCGTCTGGACAGAGGACATAGTCGATACGATCGAGGAGGGCGTAAAAGTTGGGTATCTGCAAAAGACATGAGGGCAGGTCGGATGCGGAGAGACGCGGGACGCACCATGGACAAGGAATAACTGAGGGTGATGAAGCTGACGCTACCCTTGGGATCCTTGTTGGCCCACTCGGGCAGGGAGAACTCGGTGGCATCCTGGCAGAGGACCGTGACGTTGCGCCAGCCCCTGCGCGCAAAACGTTTCCGAGCGACTTCCAAGAGGGGCTCGCAGAGATCGATGAGGTAGATGGCGTCAAAGTTGGAGATGGGGAAGTGCTTGTCCATGAGCTCGATGTTGTGGCCTGGGAGACGAATGAGCTCGGGATAGCAAGGAACGGCAGGGACGTACCGGTACCACCACCGATGTCGACCCAGATGAACCTCTGGGAGGGATCCCTGGCGCGTAGTTCGCGGAGATGACTGACGGAGAGCTTGAGCATGGTGTTGCGACCGCGGAGCAGGCCGCTGCGGGTCCTGTCGTAGACATCTGCCTGGCCCTTGTAAAACTGGGGAGGGTGAGCGGGGGTGGCGGAAAGAAGAAAAGAGAGACCTTGTCGAGACGGGTGCGCTGGTCTGTCGCGTTGAGGGGACGGATGAAGCAGTGCCATACGAACTTGAGGTGGGGCACGATCGCGTTTCCGAGGGCGAGGACGACGGTGAGGAGCGATCCCGCAAAGATCAGACAGGCAGCGACGGTCGAGGACCCGGTGTAGTACGCGAGGGCATTTCCGAGATACCTGGGGACGGTGAGGGGGGCAGGGGGAGAACAGGAGCGACTTACTGCCTGTGGTAGTAGGCGAGGAGGCCCACTGCGAGGAGGACACCGCGGGGGGAGAGAAGGAGGGCCATTGGCTGGACCGGAAGTGAGAGAGGACAATTTATCTGTTTTTTACGTGGTTATCAATGTACGCCGCCAATCGCATAACAAGAACACGCGCACGAGGCGGGCACCGATAACGAACGTGCGACCGGACTAACCTTGAC
>JBBPUM010000201.1:0-23635 GCA_038094695.1 Chiua aff. virens
AACGCCGAGCAACCCGTCACTAGATCCACCGAGTCATTATTTGCCAAATCATTTAGACGATAGAACAAGGCACGCACCGAATCCGACCAGATATTGCAGTGTTGTCGCCTGGAAGCGTCATCGTCACCGACGATACTCGCACTAGCACAATACAGAAGATCTTACCTTGGACGCCTGGATCGCCGTCCGCAGGTGCGCAATCTCTTGCTCAATCCTGGTATCCACCTCCTTGATCTTGAGCTCCTGTCCACTGCTCTCCTCCCTCATCCGTCCCTTCTCAAGGTTCAAATCCAACCGCACACCTGCCTGGGTCCGCGTGATTTCCTCCCGAAGCCGCTGCTTCAACTTCTCCATGTCCGCCTGCAACCGATCGTTCTCTGCCTTGATCATTGCCAAATCGTTCTTCTCCATCAACTGTAGTTCAGATTTAAGCTGTGCAAAGTCGACTTGCTGGGTATATTGGTGCTAACGGCACAGTTCTCGGTCAATTCGCATGTCGAGGTGTCTGAATTCCGACGAGCCTAGGGTCGTCATACGAACCTTTTCCTGGTCGGCCTTGGTCACCATGTTGCTTGTCATGTTTCGAATGCTCTCGTCGATGACCTCTGCCATGGCGGTCATGATCCCTTCGGCCTGTTGTCGGTTCAGACCTTCCCGTTCTAGGCGCTGTACGAAGTGGTGTGTATCAAAATGAAAGTCATGGCGCGCAACGGTCGTTCGGAACCCTCGCGTCGGTGGTAACGAAGCGATCCGAGGATGTAGCGGTCTTCTTGTTTGCGAAAACGAGTGGGTTAGTCGGGTGTAAAGTGTAGTGGACATCAATGAGGTGCGTGGGAGTCGCGCAGTTCACCTAATCGAGGTCATTTCCCCGAACTCTCGGATTCCCCAACCATGATAGTTCGGGTTCTGTTTTCACATGAACGCATGTCCACAGTGGGTAACATAGTAGGTTCCGATATGTTGCCCCCGGAATGAGTCAATGTGAAATTCGATTCCCTTTCATAGTGGATCCCAAAGAATGCTAATCTACATCAGTAGGAAGCAATTCCCCTTGCGAGGGGAGAATCTAGAAGGGCCGAGATACACTCTTGGCAGGTGTGTTGCCACATCATCTCACTTCAGAACGTCCATTCCACCAATGAGAACAGTCTAAAAGTCTGGATATCATTCGATAGGCCGACTAGTTTCCCCGTTCCGCATCATGTTCTCGAGGATTAATCGAAATCGATCAAATGCCAAGCGATGCGGTGTGTGCACCACTTCTTGATTGCCATGTACAGGTTCTATCACCGACAAAACGTTTCATTGAAATGCATGATTCAGTGTCCGAGAAGTCTCGAAAAAAGATGTCGCGTTATCATATATACGTACCTTGGACGATTCTCTGTCTGAACAACGAAAATATGCTTGATACTTGGCGGAGAATCTTGAGAATAACAGCTGCAACTCGAGGTGGGACATCCTCGGGAAACAAAAGTAGCGTTCAAACTTCCCCGTGAAGAGGTATATGCTTGTCTCGAGAGTCATGCATAGATCAGGCGCGGACACTTATCTTTTGTGGTATATTCCACTCGGGTCGTGAGCCCGAACAAGCGAATGGTGGTCAATTCGATACAAGGTGAATATAAAGGCAGACATGCCCGACGAGGAAGATAGGCGACCAACCATACCCGTCCACATGCGCTTCATTCGTCCACTCGTACTTTTTATCTGTGCGGGCTATACGCTCGCGACCAAGTGCGCTTCATGTGTCTACACAGTGCAGAGCGTGGCTCTCCACAACAAGTGTTATCGCAAGGATGCCGAGGGAAATGGCCAGCCCGTGACGATTTGCCTGTACGTTTCTCCCAGGACAGTGTATGGACCGAGTAGCTTTTTGAAGAATGGGTTGATAGATACGAAGAAAATAGTCTCGTTCCGGAGGGTATTTCCTGTACCTATGATGTATGTCTGTTAGATACGAACCAGGCCTTTACTGATTTGTTTTCCATGGCAGGCGTCAGGGTATATTGTACGAGATGATTCGTATGGAGGGTGCATAGAAAAGGTTCCGGTGGACAGTACTGATTGTCCGCCGTGTTTGGTTTGAAAGAGTGTAGTTGCTGTACAATTATGTAAACAGTCGCTTGCTTCTTGAACTTGCACATCGAGCACTGTGATGGCCTCCAATGTTGCTCACACCCAAAGTACGAGCCCATGGGGTAGTTCAAGTACTTCGACTCATCCAAGTCTCGCCTCATCACTCACGGACACGTTCGGGCAGTCAAGAACTCACTACCAACCAGGATACATGATGGTCATTCACTTCCGCTGACCTCCGCTTCTCTTTCTCATTTTCGTTCTCTATAGTCTGCACAACAGCACAATGTACACGCGCCTCAAAACGCACAATACACCGACGAGATACCCACTGTGCAAACAAAAGCAAAAATGAACCTTGCCCTCTCTCGCGGTGGTGCCTCCCACTTTGGCGCCGACTCCATGTTTGAAAGCGCTTCAACGTCGGTCTAGTCGTATTCTTCCTATGTGGACCCTGGCTTATAGTTGTTTCAGGCAACGACAGGCCTTTGCAGACACGGATGCACCTCCTACGACGTCCATTAACGACATATTTCGTGAGTCGGCCTTTGGCGCATCTGAAAGAGCACCCCAGAGAGTATGTCGTGCACTCTCTTCAAAGCCCGATACTTACCTTCTTCTGCTAGGCTTTTTCTCTTGATGGCCCTTCCTTCACGTCACCCGCGCGTCAACCCCGCAGTGATGTTGCACCCTCTACAACCCCCATGTGCTACGTGATCGTGTTCGGGTACCCGCCTGATAAGTACTCCGTGGCCGTCGAATACCTGAAGTCTTTGGGCGCGGCCACCGAACCCGAACCCAACACCGAGATCGTCAACTGCTTCCGAATCGGGTTCAGAGACCCCGGAGAGGCAGCGCGCGTCGTCCGAAGGAACGGCGAGATCTTAAATGGGACTTGGATGATTGGCGTCAAGTGGGCTGTACGTTTTTCTCCTTGTTGTTTTTACGCATGTTCATCATCGTGTCTGGTTTGTAGGACTCGGCGGCGGCGGCAGATCTCGGGTCGTCATTGCGTGCATCCGCTACGTCGACGACACCTCAAGGACCCTCACAGCCGTCCGCGATGGTTGTCGATAGTTCATCCCCTTCGGCATTGGTCGGTACGCCAATCAAGCTTGCGCCATCTGTTGCTGCTTTCCGCAAGGGCCACGCGCCGGCCGCGGTCCCTGCGCAGAAGATAACCCCCGCTTCAACTATACCGCTCCAGGGACCAGCTGTTAATAAAGGTGTGCTCGGGCAAGTCACCGATCTGTTTTTCGGGTGGTAGTGTTTCTGGATGTGCTGCTGTATTCCATTGTAATGGTCGAAGGTTAATGCGATTTAATGACATGATCGACTCCTCAGATCATTCTCTGGTGATTTGTTTCAAATCTCGATAGGTACATCACAAGTGTCTACAAGGTCAATCGACACCTACAGACTCACAACGTCCCCCGTTCATCATTTAGTATGCGAAATGTTCATGAATCACTCTGGTCGATATTTCTTTGTCATGACCGGAACGTGTTCCAAGAGTCCTCGTGGGATCTATCTCAGTATACGAAGGAGTCGAGGGACGACACACAGCCATGGATAGTCTCACTTGGGGTGGCCTTGCAAGTACTTGTATTCGACCTCTGGTCGGATAGAATGAGAGGGTGCGTGCAATACAAAGACTACCAATTTGAAAGCGAAGACCGTGTGATTGGTATGCTCTCCAACTCGTGCTCGTATTCGACCTCCACTCTCGCCCCTTCTGGAAGTGGTGAGTGTAAGTAGGAAAGCAAGCAGAGACGCGATAAAGAACGTACTCTTCGGTTTCTCCGACTTCTTTCGAGGAGGTGCTTTTGTTGGTATCTTTGCTTTCCGTTTGCCCAATACCACTTTCGGTGTTGAACGCGAGCGATTGCTCATGGTCTCGTCGTCTTCCTCATCCGAACCCTCACTATCCCCCTCTGACGGTGCCTGTCCCTGGGGGCCGGTTGAGGTAAAGACGAGGCATTCAGTGTCCGAACTCACCATAACGTCCTCTAAGTCGCTCAAATCACTCAGACCGGCTTCGTCCCCACTGATATCGCTGACAAATTCGCCCTCCAGCTCCTCCTCCAACTCCTCTTCATCTTCGCCATCCGTCTCATCGTCCACTAGTCCCAAATCTTTCTCTGCTTCTATTTCATTCTCCTTTCCTCCCTTTTCCCTGTCCAGTATGGCCTGCCACACGCTCTCGTTCACGTTTAGCGGTGCATCGCCGTAGGCCTTCGATTTTAGTCGTTCAATGAGTTCCTTCTCGATCGACTTTTCAAGGTGTGCAGCGGAGAGAGCTTTTCGCTCGCGCGTCGCCTCTCTCCGATCCAATTTCTTCTTCACCCCAATCAACTTTGGCCTGCACACGTCCGATGGTCAGCATCCAGCCAAACCACCACACTTTCCACACGTACTCTTGCCGCAGTTTTATCCGTCTCATCTTGATGAGGTATTGTGTAATCTTGGTCACCCGTTGCTTGCATTTGTGGATCGTGAAATTGGGCCAATACACGAGTTCTTTGTCGATCTGGTGGCCCCGGGAAGCGTTCAAGATGTCGCTTCATGGACGGCGCAACGCAGTGCTCACCTGCTCGAGTGCTTTCGAGTAGTTTTTTGAGAGGGGGATTTTCTCCCACATTTTAGCGGGCGTGTGCGCGCGTTCGATCGTTTTGACGTAGAGATAGAGTGCACCTGGACAGTTTGCATGAGAACGCGGGCGAGGAGGAACACGGGACGACAGCGTACCTTCGTGCTCGCGTACGGTTGCGTAGCGTGAGTTGGCGAGCGGACAAGACTGTCTGCTGCAGAATCCAGTCACGTTGTATTCATTGCGACAAAAGTTTTGTGTGGCGGTTCTGACGGTGCGGAGGCGAGGTCAAGGGTAGGCAAGTGATGTGACTTGAAAGTGAACGAACTTTACTTTGTAGGAGCAGAATTGGGTGTTGATCACAGACCATATCACATCGTCGCTCTGCATCCTGGCATGAGATATCGGTGTAAATTTTGTTTGAGGTTATTGAATTCCAAGGGCGTTGACTAAGCACAGCAGTCCTTCCTCAAGACCACCATGGGGAAACTAAACATCGCCCACCACAAATCCTACCATCCATACAGACGAGACAACATCGAGCGTGTACGAAGAGATGAGGAAGAAGCAGCCCGTCAAGAGGCCGAACAGGAAGGTCGGGTTGCACTCGCAGACGCAGAGGCGCGGCTATCACTATTGCGCGACCGCGCCGGCATTGGTGGGAAAGGCAAGGAGAAGGCTGATGCAGTAGAGGGTCCATCGAGTGGAGCTGGTGTTAGCTCTGGGAAGCACATCAACCTTTTCGAGGATCTAGAGCAAGTAAGAATGGCCCGTTCTCCTCACTTGCCTTGCTGACTGACTGTGACACAGCAAGCGATGATGACCGTGGCTCGTGCGGCCAAAAAGACAGCACTTTCAGAGGCCGAGAAAGGTGTCCCACTCGCACCAAGTGCCAAAGACCTCAATCCCTGGTATTCAGACAAGACAAGAGACCGAGGGCAGACCGCAAACGACCAGGAAGACGAGAGACGGTGGATAAATCATTCTTTTGATACCAAATCCACTTTCTAACAATGTTCACAAGGCAAAGGGATCTTCGATTTAAATCTATGAGTGACCCCCTCACTGCCATCACACAACAATTGGCCTCCCGGTCATCCTCAGGACCTTCGTCATCATCTAATTCGCGTTTCCGAGACAACCGTTCGTCCCGCCATTCGAACGACCCCCCACCAGAGGAACTGGATCCAACATCGGCACGCTTAAAGCGAGAGTCTTCGGAGCGAGAACGAGCGCTTGCACTCATTCGTCGGAAGAAGAGGGAGGCGGCAGGCAGTGAAACGCCGAGTACTGTGCACGGTGGTATGGACGAGGGGTATGGCGATGTGTACAACAAGAGAGCAGTAGAAGAAGCCCACGCACATAGGGACAGATGGCGGAAAAAGGCATGGTAATTTAGATAAGATAACAACTATAACTGATCAACTGATTATGTCGCCATAATCGAGTCATCCCAATGGCAAGATGCCAGCCAGTCGCAGCGTCTCTTCCCGATACCGCCGATGCCCATTCTGCCGCCCCAGCTTGACCAGTCCATACATGTCGTGCCCACTTTTACCCTCGAGAATGGTTGTGTGCTGAAAGACATCCCTGTCGCGTACAAAACCTGGGGTCTACTCAACGGACCCAAAGACAATGTCATGATTATTTGTCATGCCTTTACTGGCAGCGCCGACGTCGAGGACTGGTGCGTTCCCGTCTCTCATCTGTCGTCTATACCCTAACCACTTTCGGGTTAGGTGGGGCCCGCTGATAGGACACGGAAAGGCATTCGACCCGAGTCGATTCTTCATCTTTTGCGCCAACGTTCTCGGTTCACCCTATGGGACAGCGTCTCCCGTGACGACCAACCCAGATACTGGTCGTCCATACGGCCCCGAGTTTCCTCAGACGTCCATTCGTGACGATGTCCGGTGAGTTCATCCCGCAATACACATAGACTCCGAGTCGTCATCACAGCTCACCGTCGCAGCCTACACAAACACGTTCTCGACCACCTTGGCGTATCGAGTGTTGCTGTCGCTATCGGGGGATCCATGGGTGGCATGGCCGTCCTCGAATGGCCACTCTGCAGCACTCCTGGATACGTCCGCCATATCATCCCTCTCGCTACCTCTGCCCGACACTCAGCATGGTGCATCAGCTGGGGTGAAACACAACGCCAATCCATCTACAGCGACCCCACCTACGAAGATGGTTATTACAACGCTCAGCCGTCCTCGGGCCTCGCCGCAGCACGCATGGCTGCCCTCCTCACCTACCGCTCGCGCGACTCGTTCGAGAGCCGGTTCGGCCGACGTCCCCAGGTAGCGCCCTCGTCATATCCCAACGGCCACCGTCCCACGACACCGATCGCCTCCCAGCCGCTCTCCCCCGCCGACCAAGCTCTCATCGCACACAACGAGGGCCACCAGCGCGCCACACGCCCCGCCTCCCAACCCACTAGCCCCACCACCACTACGCCACACACGCCCGTTTCCGAAACTGTAGCTCTGCCTTCCCCGGTCTTCTCAGCCCAATCCTACCTCCGCTATCAAGGCGCCAAATTCGTCGCCCGGTTCGACGCCAACTGCTACATCCACATCACACGCAAAATGGACACCCACGACCTCGCTCGGGGACGTTCCGTTCCACCGAGCACCGATGCTTCCGCCTCTTCCATACACCACGATCCCTTGCCCACGATCATCGCCACCCTCCCTCCACGCGCACTCATCATCAGCATCGAAACAGACGGCCTCTTCACCCCCTCCGAACAACGCACACTCGCAACGCACATCCCGGACGCAGAGCTGGTTGTCATCCCCTCCCCCGACGGCCACGATGGGTTCCTACTCGAATTTGAGCAAATCAATCGGCACGTGCTCGGGTTTTTGAAACGCGAATTCCCGAGGTATTATGAGACGGAGGGGCGAGAGTTGGAGGGTGAGTTGGAGCAGGACTTTGTCGTCAAGAAGACGAGCTTGTTTGGCGAGGCGGAGGCGGACGTGACGAGATGGTAGTCCGCACGGGGGGTATACGTGACGTTCTTTTGGGTGCGAACGGCGATGTGTTTCCTTGGGAGTTCTATTGGTGCTCACCGCTCAACCGGGATTTATTACTAGATTGTCGACGTCGTAACACATTTATCCGCGGCAGTGTGCCATCCAACTGGTATTTATGCATACACATCTCATATTGATTTTAGAGTGCTTGCCACGTGTGACAAATTGAAAGATACAGGGCTGACTTACCCTTTATTCCCGGTGAGTCATCACCAAGATAAGACCCAGTGCCAGCACCGGGCCATAAGTATCGGACCTGGCCTAAGTATCCGGCCAGGTTGTTGCACAGGTCAAATACCGCGGATGTCATGGCATGTTGCGACTCGGATATAGACGGCTCCACATTCATGTCGATATCGATGAAGTTTGACGATTAGCCTCCACCGCAGTTCGTGATAAGTGACCTAGGCAGTATACCGTGATTGAGTATATCGTACAGATGGACTTTAATTGTGCACACTAGTATGCGTGCGGCGCGCCAGCACCAGAAGAAAAAAAAGGGACAAAGGAAACAAAACTATATCATATTACATTGTAGCAGTGGCAGTCTGAGAATTTTTTTCAAGTAAATGTTGCATGTTCAAGATATCTCCGCACAGGACTGGCTTCTTCATGCATCAGTGTGCAGTGGGGAACTTCAAAATTTTTTAAAAAGCAAACAGGCGTAGAACGATTCAGTGGGATCGATTAATCATTGCGCTCGCGCCCGCTTTTGCGGCGGTTCTGTCACCGCGTCCGAGCCACCCGGTTCAGCTGTGTCTAGTCTTCGCTTGCTGGTGGAAGAAGGCAAATTAGAGGACCCAGAATTATAATCGTTTGCATCGCGCTCCATGCCTGAAGAGGATGATCGAATAGCTTCTGATCGGATGTCATATGGTGCGCGCTGCTGATCCCTCGTGGCGTCTTCACTCGCCATCGAACGACTCGAGCCCTGGAAATCCCTCTCCGTCAATGCTTGACCCTGAAGGATCCTGCCCATGTGCGTGTGCGCGAAGGGTCGCCCCTTGCTACGAATACCAAGCAACGCCATCACAGCGGGTAGCGGAGACTCTGAGAATCTGATTTCGTTCTCTTCGAAACTCCCGGGAATGTTAAACAGGTTCCAGCGAGGGGTGGTATCATCCGGCGAATCTTTCGTGGGTACGCCGAGGAAGCGGCACACACGCAGGTATGATTGATAATCTCTGAGGTAAAGCTGTCCGGCAAACACGTTCAACTGGTCAATCAAGTTCCAAGGGGGTGTCCAGGAGTCGGGGAGGGGAGGGATAGTATAAAGTTTGAAATCGTCGGAAGGCTTCATGCGCTGGGACGTACGCGGCGCATATAGATGAAGGTGGACGCATTCGCTCACCCTGATATCTGGCAGTAACTTGTGAACTTCAAATGGGCTTAGCAGAACGAGTACTTGGTCTTGCGGGCTTTTGCTGGCCCGGGTAAGAACCCACTGCACGGGTCGAAGATACTGATCCATAGTCCCCCGCGTTGATTCTGGCTTAATTGTCCGACAAAAGTCTGTCGTTGCCAGGATAAATGGGCTCCAAACATCTGCATCGCGAGTCGCTGCGGTGCTCTCTCGGAGCGACGTGAAGACTGGTTGGAAGGCGCTGCCAGGGTGCAATGGAGGAATGATACCGGTCTTCACGAAGGTCTCAACGTCCGGATGAATGGAATGTTTTGCTGGTTCTGCTTCGGGAGGAAGTTCCACTTCTCGCTCGCGTTCCCGCTCGCGATTAACTTCCCGTTCCTGTTGCTCGTCCAACTGTGCACCGGAAAGCGACAAAACCCCGAGGGCCTCACAACGTTGACGGATCCCTGGATCAAGCGTAGAGAGTGTACTCGAGGAGTTTTCAGTATTTCTCGGATCGTAAAGCTCGCTAAGCGATTTGCGTTCTGGCTGGAGGTACGCCTCCGAAAGCTCTTCTCGCGTAAGGTCACCATCGGAGACACGGGCCCAGGCTTCGTGCCTTGATTTATGACTCATGCCTTGTTGTGCCCAGTGAGGAGCCCACCGCTGAATTTCGGCCCAGGTTTCGTGTATTGCCCAGCATAGGACATCGAGGGTGGCGACTCGAGTGGTAGGATCCTGCTTCCCGGTCACAGCACGAATATTTCGATCAACGTCAGGTGGGGCGAAGAACATGACTGAATGAGCGTGACCAAGTTTGCGCATCCGCATGCAACCTAGAAATCACAATCGCATGTCCAATGGTGCCACATACTCGAATGATGCTGCGTAGACAAACCTTGTACGAGGCTATCCTTAGTGACCTTGGGTCCCAATGTGACTGCCGCCCGAAACTTCTTAGGAAATCTGAGGTCTGTGCCCCTTGTGTGTGCATGGTCTAGATAGACAACACAGCGTTCTAATGTTTGAGAAAGCGGGGAGGACAGTAGTGGCAGCGTGATGCCTTCTTGCGTGAGCACCATGAGCTCATTACTCTGATTGAAATAGACGGCACCAGATATATTCTGTGCGATGTGCAACCATGCTCTTGCTACTTCCTGGTTAGAAAGATCGAGGACTTGTGCGCCAACATCCAACAGAACGCGAATTTCGGGCTTTTGATTGGCTATTATCTCGAGGAATTCACGCGTGCTTCGTCGTCCGCCACTCCCCAAATTGCACGTGGCTTCGTAGCAGTCGTTTTCAGGTTGTAAGAGATACCCAAGGATTCTGGCATTCGTTCCTTTCTGATGCTCGAGGTCGTACTGAGCTATAGGTGTCGGCAATAGCCATCGGTTGTCATTTGTGCCCGAAAACCCTGGTGAGTAAATCAGTGATTAGATTGAACAACGCAGTAAGGATATGTGCGGCCATGGTAGTGGGCTCCCTCACCTGTTACAAGTTTCTCTCGTTTCTCCGCTAAGTCCCAACTAGAACTCGAGAGCTTCCAAGGAAATTCCTTTGCTTCCTTCGGAAATACAACTCGAGACAGGTAGAAGTCTACTGCTGCTTGATTCCGTGTGAAAAGTGGGAATGTGACCTTGTCCCATTGCTCTGACGACCGGAGGTTGATCTCACCAAGCTCCTGAAGACCTTTTGGCAGCGAGTCATCGTAACCTTTGACCCATAGTGCATATTCTGCAGGTGGGTCATCCTCGTCCAGAAGAATTTCAAAGGATGTTCTCAGTTGATCCTCAGTCAAGCCAGCATAGTAGTAAGACAGGCACGTGAGAATGATGGCGATGTCTGGATGGCCGAACTGGGTATTTGGGGCCGGGGTGTCTTTCGCACGATACGGCACAGCAAGCGGCGTCGTAGAATCTCTGTGGCGATGCGGAGGATTGGCACGCGCACGGCCGTCAGTGTGCTTCGGGTTAACTTGGAGGCCATAATTAACACGCCACCTCCACTCCGAGAGTGCGAACACAAGGATGTCGGAAGCCAAGAGACCGCGGAGAAGGAGAAGCCCGCTCCATAGATGACTTTGGTGTGAATTCTTGGCGTATTGCTCCACCTTCTCAGCTACTATGTCGGGTAGTTTGAGGGCATCGTGAAATATGAAGCTGTGGATCGAATCACGTAATTGGGGAGGAACGTGTTGAAAGTTGAATCCAGGAATCCGTCCAGCCATTACGTCTTCCGCGATGAACGATGCAAGGCTTCGGCCAACATCAGAAACTCGCACAATATGAATGTACGGAAATGATGCCTGCGGACCGCATTTGTACTCCATTGCTCCAGGGGAATACATCGACAGGGAATATGCATGCCCCTTAACAAGTTGCAGGACGTGCTGCACGATCGTCCATCGGTGAGGGTATCCGTCCATGTGTTGCTGGGTGCCAATCGTATATATCAACTGAAATCGGGCATGAAGGATCTCGTCGCTCTCGTCCAAGATGTCTCGACAGTGAGTGAGAGCCCACTTTTGTAGCTCGAACCACTTTGATGCAGTGTCTAGACCATTATGGTCACGTTCAAGTTTGTCCGAGTCGTCATCCGTTGGTCGGTCCCGCGGCTGGTAAGTTAACCATTTAAATACGTCACCCACGACGGTGCCTGCAGTCAGCTAGGGTTAAATGGTCAGCTGAGTGATCCAGGGCTATCACCATCATCAGGAAGGGTCCTACACACCGATTTGGGCGACAGATATCGCCTGTAAATCCGCTTCTGATCCTTGAGCATCCGACGCTCCGCCACAAGTTTCTGTTCACGTAACTGTTCCTCCAAGTTCCTCAACCTGAGTGACACAACGTGCTCTGGCTGAAGAAGTAAAATACCACGCTTGGCCATGCATTGAGACATTAGCTTCTGTAGGTCGTCAATTTGAGGGCCGGCCCTCTGCCGGTGGGTCGGATCCTGCTGATCATATTCTGGGTTGCGAGAGAAAGGCAGGTGATATATCGGCCTATTGGCAAGGCCTCCGAGGCGGGAAACGAGGATATCAAACATCTGGATCGTCAATGCCTGCGGGACAATGACACGGACAAGTTGATTTCCATCGGCAAGAGTGGCGGCAGCAATCGGGATGATCACAGATGATTTTCCTTCACCCATGTTGACTTGCATCACAGTGTTTTCTCCAGACCGAGGAGTCATTAGTTCAATCGCGGTTTCTGCCTGAGCACGGCGAATAGCAAAATTGCCTTGAATCTGTTCAACGAGACAGAGAACGTTAGTTGACAGGCGTTGTGACGAGCACTAGGATAAATGGCATACCTGAATGAGCAACCAGTCTGGATACTCTTCGGGACACCATCCATCGCATGGTACATTCGCTAACTCTTTTGAAAGGTCTTCTTCAAGGCCATACAAAGCAAAACGAAATAATCTTCGGGAACGTTGAAGATCCAGAAGCAGCAAAGCAAACGATATCAGGCATGTCTTCCAATGCGGAGAGACGTTGATCGGCGACGCGGAAGCGAGACACTGTAAAAAGTCGATCGCGCTAACCTGTGGCCATTGACCAGAACGATCGAGAGCCTGTGAGAGTACATCTGTTGGTGGAGCTAAAGCTCGCTTGAGAGTGGCCAAACTCTGCATGTAATTTGCATTGCACTGAACATAGTAGTTTCGAAAAACCTCTATGCATGTTCCTCCTTCAACTACGGCGTGAGTCACTAAACGTTCGCCACGAATACGCTGGGAGCTAGCATGAAGGTGTGTGAGGTATTCTTGCTGAAATGAAAGATCCGTGAGCATGGAGGAGAAAATTCGACTCTCCAAGTCGAGTACGTCATCTGCGGATCTTTTGTTTCCCTCAGCCTTGTACCAGTGACTGTCGCACAGTAAAGAATTACGCGTGGGCAGTAGCGGCACAGGTCTGTCGGCCAGAAGTTTCTCGAATGTGACTGGCCATTGCATACGCTCGTGAGACGTGCTCGGTAAGGAAGACGAGGAGACGGGGTGTGCTGCAACTTCAAGTTGAAGGATGGGCCTTGGTTTAAATTCTCCTAGGCTGCGTATGAAGACAAAGTTACGAAAGCAGCTGGAGAACACTGGTTGGAGACGAGCTTGCAACGTTTTCACATCCCACCTACGAGGATCCAATGATATTGTTGGAGGATTATTGCGTGGCCAGCCCCTGAGCAACTCGATGGTGGAAACATCCAACTCACTCTCAGGCACATCTCTCCAGCCACTACTAGTGGATGAGCGCAATGCCCCATATAAGACACGCTTTGCGGGACGCCATCCATCTGAAAAAGTGCAGTCGATGTGTACTGGCCCAGGTAGATCTCGGGGAGACAACGAAGAGAAGTTTGTAAACGCCATGAGCATTGAAAGAAATGCGGCAGGATAGCATGGCGAGCAATAGGCTGTGGTGGGTAGTAGGAATAATAACTGGAATCGCGAACGAGTTTCTTCACTTGTATCCAAGATGTTGCACACTTTGGCTATCAGTTTTTGTACGAGGTCTGGACTTGAGTGCGCACCCGGCGGGTCCATGTTATGCAATAGGAGTATAGGATCCAAGGACATTTTTTCCTGATCGCCAGCGGCGCGCCATAGTACTTCCCAATTCACAAGTGGTGAGATAGTCGGCGCATCGACGGACCAGCGATGGATAGTAGAAGCTGTGATCGAAACAACATCTTGAAGCTCCAGATCTGCGTCTATTGCCGAGTGGTAGTCCGCGTCACCATGGTCTCTCCGAGGGTTTGGTCTAGTAACTCTCAACGGGAACAAGTGAGCAGCCCGCTGCATCATACAATGCCTCGATTCTGGATCGACCCAAGCATAGTTGGTCCAGTAATATCTGTATCGGATTTCGCGGTGCACAGCCTCAATTTGAGGATAATAGTGTCCGTGACAGTCGTCTGAGCCCGTCCGCGGTCCTCTTAGCAACCTTCCAATGTCGTCATCACTGAGATCCCTGAATCTCATGACTGACTGACACCCGCCACAGCATAACAGGTCATATGCAACCTGAGCACCTGTTTTACTTGTCAGTGGATCTGGCCTAGCGTCACAGCTAGTTGCAGCATGCAAAGATGCAAGGTACTGTATGCTTGTTAAGTTTCCATTTCCAATCAAACAGCCTAGCTCAGGATCCACATCATAGACGTGACAAAGTAATCCTGCAGGTGGGTGTGCTGACTTGAGCTCGACTCGCACGCGATGAACGCCATGTCGTATAGGAAAACCGTCTGGTACTAGGACGCGTCTGGGAATAAGCGCTTCTGGGAGGAAAGTCCCTGCAATGACATATTTTGGCCGGAGAACGAGAAGATTGTCCAACCCAAACAATGTCTCGATGGACTGATTGTCGTCGTAAACCATGTCTCTGAAATCATGTGACTCGAGTTCTCCTCGCGGATTGACGAAAAATGACAAGCCATAGTGGGGTAATGAAACAGACAACCGGAGCTCCGATGAAAACTGAAGAGAGTCAATGAGGGATGTAGTGACAAGGAGGTTCCTGGACTCGCCACGCAAGCCCACCAAGTTGGTAAGAGACTCGAAACATAGTGAAACCATTGACCAAGTCGGGCTCCGCGTGTCTACCAGAGTCTCACAGCCCTTGTATATCCGGTACTGGTCGTTTGTGCAATCAATCCTCCAGTTTCCTGAAGACTCTTCCCAGAGATGTTCAAGAGGACGGATCTCGATGGTCCTGGAGGACATATTCAACCAGTGGATGTGACCATCGACGAGCGCTGTCGGAAGAGCTTCCCGAAAGACCTCTGAAGGAATCAGCTGAAGGACATCCCGTGTTCCGTTGGATTGCACTCGAACTACCAGATCATCATCTTGCAGGGAGTAATGTACCTGCATGCTCTCTGATCATCATATATATCTTACGCAAGATTGGCTACGTACTTTATGTTTTGACGACGTGGTGTGAGTCATGAAATCCATTCCTGGCAGATTGGATGGTATGACAATGAAACCTTGCTGAGAACAAAGATGAGGAGTACGTTATGGTGTTGCCATCAGAAAACTGTGCGCACATCGCGAAAAATTTCTTTGTACTCTGGAGCATCCCTGATCAGTGCCAGTGGCAGCCCAGTCAAATGTTTTCCATCCACTCGAAGTGTTCCAGTCAATAGGTCGAAATGCATAATTTGCGAGGATTGGCACAAGATCAGTTCGGTTTTGCAGCTAAGCCAACGATCGTTCGGAGGTTGCGATTGTTCCCACCTGTTTGCGCATGGCTGATAGCGACCGAGTAGCTTATGGACCGCGAGGTCAATGCCATATTCTGACGGATCTACGAGGATCACATCGCTTAAGATTCCTTCAAGTGCCAAAGAAACAAGTTGGTCCCGTTGAAGCAGTAGTGTCAAGCACGTGTCATCAACGGTAGGGTCGGTAGCTGAAAAAAACAATGTTAAAATAATTATTCATATGAAGAAACAAGACTCACATCGTTCGGAACGAAGTGAATTAATAAGGAGAGCACAGGAAAGAGCTGCGTCGACGTCTTCTGCAGAATGAAAGAACTTGGGGAGACAAGGTGGGTCAATATCAAACGTGCATCGAGACGTGACAGCCATTTCCAACAAGAGGCGGCTACGCTCTGCATTCGTAGGTGCCATGGCTAGGTTGAATATCAATTCTTCGACCCACAACAATGTCTTACTGCGAATGATGCGGAGGAGCTGGATTGCTCGCTCTGAGACGCATTCAGGTGGGTTTGATGCAAGGATTCGACTGAGTAACAAAGAAATGTTCCCCATCACCATTGCATCTATTGAGTCAGCTTCGAAGTCCATGAACAAGGCATAGAGTTCGTCCATGAGAACATTGCAAAAGGATACATTTTCGAGCTCTTGATGCCAGATCCATTCCCCGGTATTCAAATCTAGTGGTCCAACTTGAAACACCGCATAAGAGAGAAGATGATGGACCTGATGATGGCGGAGGTTTAGCGCCCTACTATGAAGTCCATTCAGGATGTTGAGCCACTGTAGTGAGCCGTAGCTCCTCAAATGCGACAATGCAGTAAACTCTTCGAGGGATAAATTTGCGGGGCAATGCGCTTGAGCGGCTAAGACATTGTTTGGAGGGTGGAAGGTATCACTGGGATCGATGTAATTAAAAATTTTGTATCCCCGGGGTTGAAACTCAAGTTTTTCATATGTGAAGTCCGGTAACTGAAGGATCTCGAAACGATCTTCACGCCGTTGTAAAGCATAACGCATGGTCGGGCTGTTTCGATACTTCGAGCCTCTTGGATAGAAATAGGAAAAATGGACCCGGAGACCCAAAGGAGGCCCACCATCCCCTGAAAAATAGGGTCGTAATTCGAGCGAACGAGCGAGGAGATTTTCTTCTTCTTCCTCCTGTTCACGTTTGCTACCCCTTACTATGAACTTCCAGAGGAACCAATCCAGAAGGCGAAAGGCAGCTGAGCGCCAGATATGAATGTAGACTGGGCACTGCAACTCGAACACGACCACCTTCACTTGTAATGGCGAGACAGGCAATGGTGACTGTGAATGCGCATCGTCACCCTGCTGGTGCGTCGGCCCAACTGCATTGTGCATTGCATCCCTTTCAATCCGGGCCTTGACGCACTGAAGGTGTGGGGATTGATCGTAGTAACGGGCTGGAAAACTATCCTCAGTGAACTCGTCCGAAAATACCGACAATCCTGAGCGTGAGGAAGAATGGCGAACGGAGAGGTATTGATATGCGCACGAGAGGCGATGGAGGCTTGTTGTTGTGCGCAGGAGGAGTCCTTCTAGGAAGTTGATTGGAACTTCAGGAGAGTAGTCGGCCAGCAGTGGAATCTCCCTAATGATCAGCTTGTCCATAGCCAGAAAGAGCTCAATCGCAGTCAACAGTTTGATGGAGTTATACACTGGCCAATATTCGAAATCTTTGTCCCGATGTGACTCTGTCGAAGCCCATATATATTTGTCCAATAAAATTCCTAGTTGTGCGCATGCCTCATCCACATTTGTGACACGCGCAACCCAATCATCGATTCCTTGCTCAACCGATCGATCAACATCGAAGAGAGCAACGTCTGGATCGGCTGCATATGATTCCTCAAAAAAAGCCCCGTGCGAAGACAAGAAGTCATCGATAGTTCCGCGGCGGCGATGGTTAGGATTGAAGGGTGCACAAATTAACTGATAACCAGGGTTCGAGAGAGTATTGCGGATGTATTCATTGCTGCTCAGGTGTGAAACTTGGCTGTCCCTTACGAGCTCATCTT
This sequence comes from Chiua aff. virens, assembly GCA_038094695.1. Taxonomy (NCBI): domain Eukaryota; kingdom Fungi; phylum Basidiomycota; class Agaricomycetes; order Boletales; family Boletaceae; genus Chiua; species Chiua aff. virens. Next base: position 17,328 of record JBBPUM010000201.1, read on the forward strand.
GGGACGGGTTTTGAAACGGAGGAGGAATGCTGGGTCGTTCCCATCTGGTGTCAAGTATCTGTCGAAGACGCGCGCATGCCTTCAACGCCATGTCGGAGAGCCATGTAGGGGTAGATGGGCCGAGCTTGGTTAAGCGTCGGATAATTTTGCACTCCATCAAGTAGAGCAAATCATTGGAGAGAGTTTCGTGGTTCGGATCCATAGCAAGGGTGGATGTGAAGGCTAACATGAATTCTTTGTAAGAAGCACGTCCAAGAGATCGTTCAAGGGACATTTGTATTGTGACCCTGACGAGAAGCCACAGAGGCGACCGGCGCCAAATGATCGCATCACTATGTCTGCAAGTAATGTCGTGACGAACACGTTTGGTGATACGAGGAACATCAGCTGTGTGACCAACCCCTCGTAATATTCCCAGGAGGAGGGCGGTGATGTACTGGGGATCGCCGGGAGAAGGAGAAAGATGATCCGGGGTAGAGATGTTTGGACGAGACAAAAAGCTAGCGAGTTCGCATTGAAGTTCCATTTCGTCAAATACCCGGTTACACATCTCAACCGCTGATCCTGGATAGGAGCAAACCAGAGACCCAGTTGCTTCCTTTCCGCCCTTCTCAGGCAGCACTGTGAATGCCTCGCAAAGCGTATTGTCCTCTCGCCTAGTGAAGATGGCTGCAGCATTTTGGCGGCGGATAAAAAATGTGAGGATATCTATAATTGTTACTATATAGACTATACACACTCAAGTCTCAAGAACGTACCTCCTCCTTGCATTCCTTGCAGTTGGGTGATGATATGGTCTTTTTCTAAGTGTTCAGACCGGACAGATAATTGTAAGTTGTGTAGCATGCTTATGATACGATGCCAATGGGACCGGAAAGGTTCCAAAACATGTGTGGTATAAGAATGGGCGGCCGCAAGAACTGCACGAATTAGAAAAAGATCATTTTCTAGAGTGTGATCGTCGGACTCGGGAAGTTGGACTGGAAAAAAGACGTGGGTGATAGCATGACTGAATGGCGAGGAAAGCTCCGATTTGGCGTCCGGTGACGGAGAAACCATTGAAGGTCCTTCAAGCTGCTTCAAAGTTTCAACTTGAACTTGAATGGTTGGCAGTTCTGATCGTTGAGGCATAGAGATTACGTAAAGACGGGACCTAGCACCGCTCGCGCAACTCGTTTTACGTCGGCGGTGGCCCCTTCGTCTTATCTTAATGGCCACCAGCTCCAGCGTGCTACACGCCCCGTCTCCCGAGTCCCAGCCCCACCACCATGGCACCGCATACGCCCATTTTTGAGACTGCACTTCCACCTTCCGAGCCCGGTCCTAGTACCCCCGTTACAAGATGCCAATTCGTCGTCCGGCGGTTCGGCGCCAACTGCTACATCTACATCACGCGCAAAATAGATACTCACGATCTCGCTTGGCGACGTCCCATTCCCCAGAACACCGACGCCTCCCTCTGCCTATTCACTCCCTCCGAACAATGCACACTCGCGATGCACATCCCAGACCCAGAGTTGGTCGTCATACCTTCCCCGACGACCACCGTATATTCCTGCTCGAGTTTGAGCAGATCAATCGACATGTTCTTGGGTCTTTGAAACGCGAATTCCCAGAGCATCACGAGGTGGGAGTCGGAGGGTGAGCTGGAGTAGGGTCTTGCGGTCAAGACGAGCTTGTTTGGTGAGCCGGAGGCGGAAGTGCTGAGGTAGTAGTCCGTGCGGGGATAGGCGTAACGTTCCCTTGGGTGCGCAGAATGGGAATACGTTTTCTCGGAAGTTGTATCGGTGCTCAGGGATTTATTAGATTACTAACGTCGTAACTCATTCGTCGGCTGCACTGTGCCATCCGACTGGTATTTATACACGCACGTCTCGTGTTGATACTGGAATACTAAACTGCCATTGAGGGTGGCCAGATGTTGTAATAGCACGGTAGATTTCTTTTACCAGGTAGTGCCCGTAGAGCAGCTTAGGTGGGAAATTCCGCGTGGCACTTCGATGAATTCGAATTGGCCCATTAGTGATTCATAACCACCTTTTTTTCAGTGTCGAGTCACTTGCCCCGTTAACTTCGAACGTAACACTGGGACACCGCATCTGTTAGCCAGGCGACGAACTGAAAAATACGGAGCTGATTTTACCTTTTCAAGTCAGATCCGATATTCTGGTCCGACCGAGTGCCTGCCAGTGTTTCTTAAGCTAGGTTGACCGTTCCGTTACTTCTGATATAATATAGCCTTAATCTCTCTCATGCAGATACTTCCCTATCACAGGCTTCCATTCTTCCGCAGCGCGTTTCTGATCCACATGTACATTAGGATCAACCTGGGATCGGATCCTCCCGTTTGCGACAGAACGAAACGAGAATCTCTAAGCCGATTTCTTTGCAAACATAGTGCACGGAGATCTCAAACCACGCGTCGCGCAAGGGACACCGCGCCTAGAAAAAGTAAGCCTAGTTTACTATATACTTCCTCTGGCACTTTGATGTGATCGGATTTATAGCAACAAAATGGATAGTTCTGAAGGCTCTCACGGGCTGAGAGACCTGGGATGCACCGGTGGAGTACTACAATCAGTGAAAAGGTGGACTCTCTCTAGTCCCTCCGCAGCCGTGTTGACCCTCACACCCAGATCCGGTCCTTGATCGTGATGGCCTGGGAACGATAGGTTCCCGAGGTCATTGAAGATCTCCATCGCACACAGAGAGGACCATATGTGTACATACATAGTGCATGTGACAGGACGAGTCTGGATCGTCTAGGTAGATCGGACGTGCCGAACTTCTTAGCAGGGCGCTTGCATAGAGCAGCCTGACCCAAAGCCTCCTGCAACGGACCATCTTTTTTTCCACAGTGATCTGCATTCTACGTATGGTCTTATTATCGGTGGGTATGTCATTTCTGACACATGTAGACTGTACATTTCATTTTCTTTATTGGTTAGATTAACACTTTCTGCATTTTGCACTCCCCGGTTTGCAAAAAGTCATAATCATCTCGACAGATACACACACCTTCAGAAGTCCGAATCTCCCCGTACTCATGATTCTAAAGACACAACTCCACACATAAGAAGATGAGCCTTTTCGAGAGGTGAGACTGTAGTCCTGCTACTCTTTATAAAGTGTGTTGTCTGAGGCCGTGTTTCAAACTGTTCCTCACCGCACTAAATGCACGTCATCCTAGCAGTACTTCTTGTTGCATTGGCTTTCCTGGCCAGTGCCGCACCTCAGCCAGCTGGGCAGAAGAATGGTACAAGCTTTCCGATGACCAAGCACTCCATTCGGACTTTGCTTAAGGCTGACGGGAGCGTCGACTTGGATGCAATCGACTCCCATGTTGACTTTGTTGCAGCGTAAGTCGCACGTGCTGTTGTGTCATACTTGCTGAACTATCCATCTCAGGAGGATTCATAACGGCTTTAAGAATTTCGAAAAGAACACCGGGACACCACACCCATCCTTCGTGAAAGGAGCTGAAAAACGTGGCGTTGATTTTTCGTTGGGCGAAGCCCTTGAGTGCTGGTACAGCGTCGTCCTGCTCGGTAACGGAGGCCAGTATGCATACTATGGTAGGTTTGACTCTGGAGCTGTGGCAAACCTCTTCGCTCACCTTCCTCAAAGTCGCGTTAGACACCGCCTCCTCGTAAGTGCTTGGTGCCGAACATGCCACATTTGTCCTAAGTCTGGTTGACAGAGACCTTTTCGTCTCATCTGTTTACTGTAATTCTACCTGCGATGGTCACAGCCTCTGGAACCCCGGTTTATCTAAAACTGCCATCTTTCAGGGTTACACCTGGATCAAGTACGGGAAATATCTGAAAGCCGATGCTATTTTGTATACTGAAACCGTCGGGATGGGTCCCTATTTCGTACGTTGTCGTACTTGTGCTTCCTTGTGATCCTTTCTCACAGCCAACTAGGTGTCCCAACAGTACATTGGTGCCGCATTGGGTTATTCTATAGGGTTCCAAAAGGCCAAGTTCCCTGCGGACGGTGTGATGGGATTAGGGTATCAGGCGGTCTCTGGTGTTAGCCAGCTATCTTTCTTCCAGAGCCTCGTTTCTGCTTCACAGCTCCCCGATAATTCTTTTTCGTTCAAGTTTGAGCCGAATTCAGGCCAGTTCTACCTCGGTGGAGCCGATCCGGTATTGTATACCGGTAACTTCAGTTACGTCACCACGAATATCGCGACATCGGTAGCTGCGCACTCTGGTCTCGACTCTCTATGGGTAGTCACTGACATGTTGGCCAGGGGTTTTGGGAAATCACCATGGACAACCTTGAAGCCAATGGCAAAATAATTCTGCAAGACATCAATTGCATTATCGACACAAGGAATACTCTGGTCATTGGCACAATTAATGATGTTACTACACTGGCCGATGCCCTGAACGGTCAGATTGTCCAGACCAGACACGGTTCCATTCATGTTGGCTGTAAGCTGCTATCCCATTGCATAGCTTTGCTTCATGACATCGCGTAGTTCCGTGCGATGCTTTCCCGACAATCGCGTTTACCTTTGGCGGAACGTCGTTCACACTGTCCGCCTCGACGCTCAACATTGGACCTTTGCCTCATTCACCTGATTGTATCGCTAGTATCATTGGTAGGGATACAGGTTTTGGTGGGTCTTTTTCACGTATTTCCAAATCTATTGTGTCTCTTGCTGATGAGCGGATACTCTGTGAAAAATAGCGGGTTGGACGATTGGGGTCTCTTTCCTTCAGAACGTCTACACCACGTTCGATGCTGGTAACTCCCGAGTTGGATTCGCCCAGCTTGCTTGAGTATATGGTACAGATTATTTTGCACGACGTACTGTTGATATCTGACTTGGTTATTCCCCGCTTGCATGCTCTTCTGAAACCTCCTTCGTTTGCTTTTCCGTCAGTGAACCCTCTGGTGGGACAGATTCCTATGGCCTTAGTGCTTGCTCGCTATGCCATCCCAGGCAAACAAAGTGTAAGTGGGATAACCCAGACAGGGTTTTCCAAGCATCCTGAGGGGCCAGCTGTTTAAATCAAGTTTGAACTGCCCCTAGTGGGGCAGAAAGGCCCGGAAGGGGGAAGCAAGGTCAAGCCTGGTATGAGTTATCCGTTAGACTGCGAGACGAGGTGAAGGCAGAGGATAATCATGATGACGACACGATCATGTGACAACCGTACTATCACTCGTCCGAGTCGGTCAGATGAAAGCAGGGAGAGGGCAAGGTGTGAAGTAGCAAAAGAACTCAGAAAGGCAGTGAGATCACACCCGAATCAATTGGATGAGACAATTCAAGTTGGAAGCACGGACTTGGAGGACGAGGCAACACGGATGACGACACAGTAAGGGCGGCGACGTGACCACTCGGCTATCGTGGTGATCGCATCGTCGTCAATTGGAGAGATAGAGTGGGAGCGAGGAAGCGCAGACGATGCCGGTGGGCGACTCGGAGGTGCAGGGCAACTTGAGGCGGACACACGCGGACGACGGCGGGGCGAGATCGGTGGGTGCCGGTGACCGACTTGGATGAACTTGAAGACGGCATGGCCGTATGTCGGCGCAGACACGTGACTACGCATCTATAAAGTGTACCAGTGCATGTCTTTGAAGCGCTGCTTTTCTACGACTGCAAAACGTCGCGCGGTATTGCCACCACCAGTATTCCCGACGTCTGCAAGTGCACAGCTCGTAAAACATCATGTTTCCCTCCGCAATCCCGAGACAGCGGCTCAGGTGGCAGACGCGTTTGTCCCCTCCGGCACCAGGGACAAGGTCGTCATTGAGGCATATCCGGGCATGTTGATTTTCCAGTTGCACTAGGAAATAATATTGACCAGTGAATCTTGTAGGACCGGGGCTGTTGACGCGTGCCTTACTGCAGCTACCAAAGGAACGCATTCGCAAGATAATTGTCCTCGAGAGTGCAGAATGTTTTCTCCACAGTCTCCGGGTATGTTGGTGCATCACCACCCATTGCTGCGCGTTAATCCAAGTCGCACCTAGTCACTTCAAACGATGGATCCCCGTGTCCATGTCCTCCCATGGGATGGATATTCGTGGAGCACCTACCGAAGTCTGGAAGACGAGGGTCACCTGCGGGATGTTGAGGCTTCCGGTTGGACAGAGCGTGCGCTTTCCATTGTCATCACACAGTTTCTCTTACTCAGCCGCTGCCCCTTTAGCTGATCCTGCGCTTCGTTTCATCGCACATCTTCCCACTTCCATCCATGGCGAACAGCTCATTGCACAGTTGTTGCGCTTGGTACCTGACCAAGGCTGGCTGTTCCGTTATGGAAGAATCCCGATGAACTACATTA
>JBBPUM010000202.1:0-23593 GCA_038094695.1 Chiua aff. virens
GGCTCGAGGGGGCATTTGTGGGGCCAGGGGCACTTATCTCGTGACAGCTCGACGTCACCCCTGCCGTGATTGACACTACCGACATACGCGATACGTATCACAATTTACATAGGGATTCATCCATCGGCCGCATCCCGCGACCCTCCGACGGCTTTTTTGATATACTAGGCCATCAGAGGCGCACGCGAAGATCATCTATTCATGTGATCTCTGTTTAGTCACCCTTTGATGGCCGCTTTGTTTGGATCAAAATGGGGTTACACGCAACCTGGAATCCGACCACAAATGGTCACTTGTGCCCACCTTATCTTCGATCTACTCCAGAGTAGTTCAAACGCTCAAGACTAATACGCAAGTTTGGGGTTAATGTAATTATTCGTGATAGTCTTGGCGTGTGTGCTTCTGGTAATACGATAGCAACACCCACAGATTATACTCGTACAACACACGGTGGTCGACTTCAAGTAGTCAAGAACTCCTAGAGATACAGCCTGTCCAGCAGACGAGCTGGTGGTACAACAGACTCCACTTCCGCAGGCTACACTCGAGCAACAATACAAAGACCAGTGCCATAGAACACCCGCCAGTATCCTGGCAGTAGATGAGCAAGAGAAAACCACAACTGTAGACGCATTGATGAGTTTTGACTGAACCTAGACAAGAGAATAGATCTTACACTGTAAAGTTGACACGACTTTCGGTCCGCCTGGGCATTCTTGAGTGTCATGAATCTCATGCCCACCAGTCCGGCATATGCGATAAATGCTGCGCTGCACATGACATCGATCTTCCACAGACAGGTCAAACAAATAGACCAGAGGGGTAATCCGACCATAACCGAGGTGCGCGCCAGAGAGGGAAACACGATAGGTAATGTTTTGCGCCCAATCAAGCGATCCCCTTCTTCGTCTTTGAAATCCTGGCAATGCAGGGTCGTTGCAAATATCACCATACTCATCGCTATGGCAATCAAAGCAACTGGTTCGATGGTGGAACTATCGCATCCTGTGTAGGGCAACAATCAATGACGGAGTTATCAAACAGTGAACAAAACATACGAGCAGTGAGTGTTGCGCCCAGTTCGAACAGGGAATAGCCTAACGCTGTCACCATGTTCTTGGAGAGCCAGTGCTCGTGACCTTGAAGTTCGTTGTACCATATGATCAGAGATGATAGTATCACGCTGACGGTGAAAAGATAGGTGCTGTACGATGCTGAGAGGCACAAGCAAGCCGGAGTGAGGAGCCAACGTAATATCGTAGCGTTCCGGACGCTGATGAGCCCAGCTGGAATCGGACGGAAAGCCTTATTCTTGCCGTCTTCTTCCGGGTCGACCAGCTGGTTCGCGACGTTGAACTGCAAAAGATGCAGCCATATCCAAAATGTTACACTGGGGAGTTGTCTGACGTCGCATAGCGGAGCGGCGGCAGAAGCAAAAATTGTCTGGGATGAACAGCCGACGTGAGTACGGGGGGTATAGTAAGAAAGTCGATACTTACTACAGGGATGACGGTCGTGACGATGTCGGACTTCGTATACCGGTACAAGACACGAATAATGTGCTCGACGCTGTGCCAGTATGTGAGTCCGGTCATGGCGAGATCGTGAAGTCGTGGAAGAGGGTCCTTGCCAGTAGCAAGGTATGAAACCCGGCGAGATTAAATAAACGATGTTGCCCATCTAGTGCCTAATTATGGACCAAACGATCGAAGCACGAGCAAGGAAAGCTGCAACATGTTGACACGGTGTGTATGTCATGGCTGCCGAAAACGGTTGCATGTGCTCGGGAAAGAACAAGTTGCGAGATCACATACGTACCAACATTAGGTCTCCGCGATTTGAAACCCATATCTTGATCTGAATCGGTTATAACACTTGGATATCCCAGCGTGGCCCTTCGTTTGTCCAACGTCATATCCGACTATGTCAGCATGTCAACTTTTGACAGAATCCCGTGACGAGACCTTCTAAAAAGCCAGAGGACGAAGAAGGATAAATCGATAAGGCTAATGAATGTTACAGGAATGGTGCATGATGGGTCTAGCTGAGGAACCCGGTGGTGGGGATTTGTTTGGCCCTTTTCCCAGGCCCAGGTACACCGTGGCCCGGGGAGCCGAGGGATAGTGAATTACAGCACAATTTCCATCCGGGTACGATATCATAGAACGTGTTCCCTATTCTCGCGTCGGCTAAGCACTGCGCTTCTCAGCCAGCGGCGAGGTTACCATATCTTTTGCGTCTCGCGGATATGGTTCAAAGATACGTGAGATCGGCGGAGGAGGCTTCAAGTGCCTCTCGGGTATCAACTTACAATCTGGGACAAGATCCAACCCATCACAATGGCCATTTTATGGCTCAACAAGATCCTTCAGTTGATCTAGCTGCACCTGCATGCTGTACAGCTGCGAAAGCAGTACTTTGTGTCTACTTTCCAGCCGAGAGAATGTCTCATCATTCGAATCACTTTCATTGTCGTGTTCCTCCGCTCGAAGCGGAGTTGGTGACGAAGGCGGAAACCGATTGGAGTGAGTAGTCGATGTCGTGCTTCTACGACTCAACATAGACATAGCTGATCCAGGGCGCGGGCTTGGGCTTGGACTCGGAGGCCCCTCTGATCCCGATTCTGCCACCTCGGACTCCGGCGTGCTGAAGACAGGTGGGAACGCACATGACATTTTGTCAGTGCTGGTCATGACCGGTGGCGGTCCAAATCGGAGCTCCTTCTTGGTAGCCATCGTTCGGCTCGGCTTTATGGAATCAAGAATCCGAGGCTTCCTGCCGCTAGCAAGTACCTTTTTTCGTGCGCTCATGCTGATACAATCCACAAGCTGTCTCATCGCCTCGCGGTCCGAAACAGCACGACGCATTGGTGTGCGACCCGCAGTACTTGTGCGTGGGAGAGTGTGGTGGGGAGCCGCGTGATACGGGCGAACGGGTGTTGCGATGGCGTCCGGGTGGTTAAACGGTACATCATGTCGTCCGTGTGGAGGATAGGGGTTAAGCTGAACGGGTAAGAGAGGCCGAGGAGTTTTCAAGGTCTCCAGCATTCTCCCACTTGTATTTCCCTCCGAAAGCAGGAAGGCGTCTTTTGGTGGTCCCCAGGAGAAGCCGATAAAGGCTGCATCAGTTTTTGGAGACGTGGACAGGGGAGTGGGGCGAGGAGTTGATCGGAGTATAGACCAGTCCGGAGACGTGTTTATAGAAGACTGAAACAATGCAGAAAAATGGAACGGGTGTGAAACACTCTCATCCTGGCTATTGGTGGAAGTATAAAGTGTATCGGTAGCGGGAGTTGAATATGTGAACTGAGGCACATGAAGCCCTGGTGGGGCGTCATCTATCAAGCTGTTATCATTAAAAGTAACTAACCATCTGATAGATGGTTTACCTGCTCCAACACCTGCCCAGTACGTCAACTTGAAGAATGAGTGTTCAGTGATCTCCATCACATTGCAACGCCCAATCCTCCGTTCACGTGACGTCAGCAGCCTTGAAACATGTTAGGAGCCACATTGCAACACAAGGGTGTGGCTTACCGTTGCAACAGATCTCGGCAAGTTTCCGAAACGGGGACAGACTTGTTAAACCGTAAGCAAGTCTGATAATGTATGAAAATATAGTAGTGGTAATGGTAGGTGAAAGCAAACCTCGTGATCCATAATTCTAAGGTATGTTGTTCTAACATCATCAGCAAAAAATGGCGTCACACCATACACTAGTTCGTAAAGCATTACCCCAAGGCTCCACCAATCTGTCTCCGAACCACATGTGCTTGCGGGTTGCTCAGAAATAGGGGAGGCCGAATATTCATCAGAGAGTTCAAGCGCAAGCAGCGCGTCTTCATGTGCTTGTAGAATTTCGGGAGAGATGTAGTCGCATGTGCCACAAGGAACTAATGAGTGATGTTGAGGAATATTTTGGCTCCCATCTCGTCCTGGGGGAGAAAGGGGTGCCGCTGAACCAAAATCGATCAAACGTAGATGAAAAGCAGAAGTCAACACAAAGTTATGGGGTTTAATGTCGCTGCATTATCGTAATTCAAATAATGTCCAGGGCATACAAACTGAAGCTCACCGGTGTGCAAACCCTTGAGAGTGGCACCAATGAATTGCACATACGGCTTGAGGAGCCCACCATTCTAAATCAACTTCTAGCACCCTACCGCCGTGAGGACTAGATTCAAGGACGTCCCACAACGTGCCCCCCTCCGCGTAATCCATGATGAAGTTGAGATGTGTGGGAGTCTGAAACGAACATAAAAGGTGAGGTGCCCACACGGTATTCCCGTGCCTGGCAAGCAACAAAACATCGCGTTCAATTTGGGGGGAGCATTGCTGTCTAAGATTTAAGCTGACTAGAACGAAACTGTCCATTAGTGAGATTACCTCGCGAGATCTGATGGCGAATGCCCTTTCAATGGACTTGCGAACATAAACGCGTCCGTCAAGACTGCATTTCACTAAATGAATCTGCAGCCCTGACTCAGTGGAGAATGGGTGAGCACAAACGTTGGGACGAACGATACCGAACTGGCCGCGATCCAAGGTGCCGAGTATAGCAAGATCGTTGTCATTGAATCGTAAGGAATCTATCTTGATAGTTTTTGCTGTATTTTGTTGAGAAGATCGATCGATCGATGGTACCAGCTGCAGAAAAAAAACCTACAAGTCTTTCCGATTGTGTTCTGGCCATGGAGAACACGGTCAAGGGCGATACCCTCGTCTTCATCACTGTGAGTATGCAGCAGGGAGCTGAGAAGATCTTTCCGCTCTGGCCACGATAAAGACATGCATCAGCGGTAACCATACGTGTGTTGGGCTGTGTGTTAGCGGCGCTCCTGTTTGGCATTGTTTACGTGGGTGCGGTCTGGACTCTGCTGCGCCGACACCGCACTAGTACTTCTACTAAGCTGAATTTAGTGCCGTGGCACCGCTGCGCCGAGAAGCTTCAACGCTAGTCTCTAGGGAATCCTTCTTCCGCTTTCCCGCGCTCCTCTAAGCCAACATGCCGGAGGGTCGGGAGAAGTGGCTCGGTAGTTCTTGACCGTAAGTCACCTAGTAACGCCTGGAAGGGCTGAGCTAAGATTTGTATATGAAGCTAACATGGCGAACTATCTACATAAACCTCGACAGAAGCAAATCATATTTTCCTTCTGGACCGGTGTACGCCCAGACCAGACAAAGCTGATCCTCTTATCTCATGTGAGCATACTTGACTCAAGAAGTACATATCTGTCAATGACGTTAGTCAGGCAGCTATCTAACTGCCTGCAATTTTCCACCGAGACGCACAAGTCATCGGCCACCTCCATTAAGTGACATTGTAATCCAAGTGGAGTACACAGCAGTCACATGATTTTGCGCATTCGTAATGTGTTCATGTTGTAAGTGGTGTTTCTATTCTGTATCAGGAGTCTACGTTCCATCACACTCAGATACGTTGATGATTCTGAGGTAATTCAAGGCGGCGGGGTCACGGAGAAGGGAAATTGCTTGACCCGAGTTACATCAAGAACTGAATCTGTAGATGAGTGAACATTCCCGTCAACACGTGCGGCGCAATCTTTGCATATCATCCAGCGACCCTTGCTGAATCAGAACACCGAGGTCTGCTGATACCGCATGCACACCAGTATAGTTACATTCCTGCTCGCATCTGGATGAATGATTATCTCTGACGGTATCTTGACGATTGATATGCATTGCCGTCGTTGATGGCAGATCAGTGTTGCGTCAGAAAGGTTACTCACCTTGTGGGAGACCCCTTGGAGCGATCTTCATCCCTGCTGTTCCGACAAAGGGGATCTCGACATTATGCCACCCCTGGTACGGTGGTACCACGGACCATGGGGGCAATTGTAAAAATTAATATGACCCTGCATCGACTTACTTCCGCGAACAGCGGAAGAGGTTTGCCGGGCTAGTTGGCACATGAAGCTTGTATCAATCTACAAAGCTGCATCAGCTGCATCTGGTTCCCAACGGCGAGTTGTCTTGGCCAGGGCGTGGACTGTCCCCAACGTGATCGCTGATAGAAACTTGCTTGTGCTAGCGGGTACATAACTTCAAGTTACCATTTCATCGAGGAAGCCTAACACGTGCCGTGCTTCACCCAATACACTCCTGTTTACTCACCGATTCCCGCTCGTTATCCCCGGCGGGCTCCCGTGTGCAACTATCTTGAATGTTATCTATCTGTTTTCGGACAGTGCTTGACACCCCCCACAAAAGCATCGTGCCTGGAGAAACACTGGTCACCCGGGGGAATGCCACCCGAGTGGAGACCATGAATTACCTCGGCTAGATCCAGGCACCCGCCATGTCTTACCTGCGTGAGATCGGCGGCGGCCAAAGGCCAACAGGGACGGGAACATGCTAATTTGTGTGGCAGAAGTGACTTGGAGTGTGGACAAAGCCACATGTTCGGTTGTACCGTTGGTGACAAATCCTATGGCTGACAAATTCTCATTGCTGGGATACGTGTAATGATTGCCATCGAATCGGACAGTGGGGCTTGGAGAACATGTGATTCTATGGAACGTTCTCAGACGAGTGCTTTTGGAACGAGAATGCCTCGAGTTCTTGAAAGTGCCGAACAGCGTCGTGCAAAGAGCTGCTGTCTGATTGGATACCGTGGCCCGCTTGATCTGCTTTCATTTCGACCCCGAGGACGCATGGAATCCATGGTGTCTCGCGTGCAGGACGCAAACAATCTAGTCAAAAAAAGTCGGAAGAAAAATCAGGCAGAAGGTCGGAGGTGGGAAGTCGCGAATTATGGAGGCAAACTTGAACTCATTGAGTGCTCCCTGTGCCCACGTCCCACATCAAGATACCGAGACGAGGAGGCCTGGATGTGAACGTAATCCTGCTCTTGAGAGGCAGTTGACATCACAAAACTGCGCAGTGGGAGACTCGGAGTCTCATTCGAATCTTGCACTCAACCTTACATCGTACTATGGCATTTAGCCATTAAGAGTATGCAGATAACGCACGTCCGAGTTGCGGGATGCCACCCTAGCACATTCGTGAGAGAGATACCCAATTCATCGTCCTGACATACCGTATAGACTCGTTGATCCGACATACGCGGCTGACGTTTCAATCGAACTATCTCCACTAGTGCATGCCAGATTGACAGCATATGTGAAGATAGCTGAGAGGAGCATTTGACAGGGTTGACATTGTTTCCGCACACAGGTAAGCGTTGGCATTAAGCCCCCTAATCGCGGGTTTGGACCGTTAACGGGATCGCTGCTCGTAAGTGGCAATATTATCTTCAGAGTAGTGCTGGGGAGACGCTCTACCAATATGTGCGGTGACAAATTCGTGGCCTGATCCCTCCGCGAGACATCATATGGCTTCGCGAGAGCGACGCATCCGTCTGTATAACCTGAAACAAAGCGTCTATCATTGTTTTCGAAACAGGTGACACAACGTAACGACGTTTCGGCCTGAAATTCGTGGTTTCAGGTGGCGTATATCAGAGCCATCCGATAACAAGCAACCAGCAGTGCCCGCACTTATCATAGGCATACGCTGAGATGTCACCCTCAGGCTCGCCAACCGAGAAGACGTCATCGGTGTTGTTTGGATTGTTGAAGCTGGAGCAGAGTGGCAAAATCGCCGAGGAATAGAGCTATCAGTAGTCAGCGGTTACCAGTGCATGAGTCATTTCTGGTGGCTTCTAGTGTGGTTTGATAAGCAAGAAAGCTGTCAGTGGGTTAGCCTATACTCGAAGTGCCAATGTTGCTATGTATTTTGAGTTCCGACCAGATCAGGAGGTTCGGCGTTTTTGAGCTGAGCCCGCCAATCTCTCGGGTCTGCGCTTCATACGGGTCCGAGAGTTGTCACTTCATACACGACTCGTCGCCCGACTGCGACGCCTCTCGGGCTGCATTATGTACCCTCCCTCTTGAGTATTGCTCTCGATATCCCGTCGAATGGCAACGGTTGTGCCAACCAAGTAAGAGCCTGAAGCTTCAGCCGTTGAAGTTGAACGGCCATGCATCTTACTCCGGAACGAAACGGATAGAGGTGCCGCCGTCTCTAGTATGACACTCAAAACTCCTCGGAATCGGAACCAAGCCTCCAAGCTTCAAGCTCCAAGTTGATAATGACCGCGACTACCTCGACGGAGACCAGCTCACCGGAAGAGGCGGTAGCATAGGCCAGGCCGCCGTAGTCGAGGGCGGCCTCAGGGACACAGGTGTGCATGAACTTGTTCTAGAGAGCAACCTAGAGGTGGTACGGCTGGATGGTGACGAGAACTCCTAGCGACGATGCCTACACCGAAGAGTCAGAATCCAAAGGTATCCACGATGGACTCCTGGATGCCAATGGTGACGCATCGTCATCGGACTCAGCCATACCCTTCTTCCTCGCTGCTGTCTTCGCCTAGTTCATCTTCAGTTCCTTCGTCTTCGTTTTTCCTGGCCGCTTTCACTCTCAGTGGGCTCGTAGTCACTTTCTTCAGGTACATTGCATGCAGCCACATCGCCTTATCTCAGTCTCCACTTTTGTTTCTGGTCCATCGATACCAATAATAACTCGTAACTTGGAGACCTGATGATTGGACCAAGTATAACGGCGATGAAGGCTATGACAGCCCCACGTTTCCCTTGGTGAGTTGAAGGTGGTCCAATCGGCTCTACATCTGCTTTCACCAGAGAACCTCAAAGAATAAGCGCAGCCGACAGGCAAACGAATGTCATGTAAAGATGCAAACCGAACAAGTCGAATGAATTCAACAATTCGTGGTGTTTCTTGGCGACCCATGTTGCAGTCGTGCTCTCGCGAAGCTCAGAACTCTCTGTGGCGGCAGTTAGAAAAGCGCTCATTTGTCGGCGTGTCTGCCAGCTGGAGGTAACGGAACTTGATTTTTGAGGAACAAGAGGTGGCCTGGAAAGCTGATACAAAGCCTAAATGTCATATTATCAGTTACAACATCGGTGTTGAACACCACCATTGGTATGTTAGAGATTGGAACGACAATGCTGGGTGGGATTCACTGCTCCTTGGTTGGTCGTGCAATTCGTGCTTCTTGCTTCATCTTGAGACGGGGCTGACGTGGAAGCGTCGGTAACACAATTTGCGTGAGGGTGACAGTGGTAGCAGTACACAGAAGACGACACGGGTAGCCGTACTTTATGGATGACAAGTATGACTCGGAGTCTCGGAGCCACTTCGTTTCACGATGTTTGTTGCTATTTGTTGTTACGCAACTTATAGGGGATTCGTGCTTTGCATCTTGCATGGAGTGCATTACCGAGTCTCCACTGCCTGATGTTGCTTCTTCTGACATCCAACAATTAGGATGGGAAAGTGATTCTGACCACTACCGTGCCTATGTTTATGTCCTACGAGCGGAAGGCAGGGCCACCACAGACACCGACAAGCTAGTCTCTGTCAGAATTGTGGGATATATGCTCATAGAATTTGTCAAACACTCGTGTATCTTTGGCTCTGAGTGCAGCGCACAACTCGCCAAATGGATCGTATCGGAACCCCAGAGTTCTCAAAGCGAGCAAGATAAAATAATCCATGTCGGCGAACTTCTCCGCGACAAGCTCATCCGCATGTGTGCGTTTGACCAGTCTCTCCATGGATCGACACTGACCCTCTTTATAAGTTCGGACGACAAACACTGTGTACTCGCAACAGGCCCATCCTTCACGACCATTCTTTGATACACTGGAGGATATGACGAAAGACGCGATGGAATCCACCTCCGATGATCACACCACTTCCAAGCGCAAGGTATGTTTATGCTCGATTTTCATATCTTTTATCATCTAGTACATGCTCAACTAGGCCCTGGCTCGTGATGGCTTTCGCTGCGTCATAACGGGTATATATGATCAAGCATCATTCGAGAAGAACCTAGAGCTCCGCCATCTCAAGGGTAAAGTTATGGCATTGACACTTGAGGTGGCTCACATCTTCAACACTTCGGCAATGAAAAACGTTAATCCTGCAGTCAGTGATGACAACCCAAGAGAGGTATTGAACAAGGTAGTGTTGCATCCATGGCAGTCGTGGCCTTCGTTATACTGACCATTTAGACCCAGACCTCCGCTGCTGCTCTGGCTACACTGAATAGGTTCAGATTCTCGAACCTTGATGACATTTTCATACAATTGGGAAGTGTCCACGAAGTCCGCAACCTCATGACGTTGGAACACAATCTTCACAGTGGGTTTGACCAGCTACGCCTGTGGTTTGAATATACAGAGAAGGTATGCTACTCAGAGATTTGTCGCACCTGTCAACTTACCATGTGCGCAGCCACATCGTTATAAAGTCTGCACACTTTACCCTGACGGCGAAGCATTCATCGACGATAACTTTTATGGACATGACCGCCACATTGATGAGGCTCCAGGTTTTGTCGAGTTCGACTCGCAGTATGAGGAAGCGCCACCACCCTCACGCCTCTTACTTGCACTTCATGCAACATGCGCTCGTGCCGCCCACATGTCTGGTGCTGCTGAGTTTTTTCGTCGGCTAGAGCAAGATGCGAAAGACACGAAGGTCCTCGCTACAGATGGATCGTCTGCTCGTCTTTTGACCAATCTTTTATCCCCCTATGCCGACCCTATTATTACCCCTTCGCATATTGTCATCCCTAGGGTTGCATGGGGGAGCTGACAAGTTTGTTTTTGTGACGTGTGGATGTATTTATTCTTAACTATATGTGTGTCAGTCATCAATCACATCTTGGCCGTGTTTTCCACTATGCCGGTAATGCATCGCCAAAGTTCCGAGCTACCTCAGATTTCCTAAGCCCAGATATGTAGAGACGACGGACAACGGCTCGTAGAGAAAGTGGTCATTGTTCAGGGGAGCTCCAAGTTGATAATCGCCGTGACTCAGACTGATGGCGAACTTGAAGTACGGTTTTCACTAGCACCACCAAGTAATGGAGAACTCTCTGACTACATTGCAATGTCTGAAACCAAACTTCAGGCCGAGGTTCTTTTTTTCTGACTTGAATAGTAACACTATGCCATGATACTGCTCAATATTACAAGCGAAGACGGGTATGGAGATGGTAATATCGTAGAGTGAGAGGTGGAGAGAAACGCATCAGGAGTGGTACAGATCTGTGTAAAGGAGCTCATCGCCTCATCTTCACTTCCCTCGTCTTTGTTCTTCTGCAGGTCGCTTTCACTCTCACTGGACTCGTGGTCACCTTCTTCAATACATCGCACGCAGCTACATTGTCCTCTCAGTCCCCATACTTTTGTTTCCAGTACATCGATGCCGACAATAACTAGTGATTTGCAGATCCAACGATTGGACCATGTATAACGGCGAAGAAGGTTCTGACGACTCCGTGTTTCCCTTGGTGGGTTGAAGGTGGTCCAATCGGCTCTACATCTGCTTCCACCAGAGAATCTCAAAGAGTAAGCGCAGTCAATGGGCCAACGAACGTCATGTAGAAATGTGAACCGAGCGTGTCGAACGGGTTCCACAATTCGTGGCGTTTCTTGGCAACCCAGGTTACAGTCGTATTCTAGGGAAGCTCAGAACCCTCCGTGACGACAGTTAGAAAAGCATACTTGTATCCTTTGTCGGCATGTTTGCCAGCTGGACGATAGGACTGATGATCAAGTACCACGCACAGAGACTAGTTTAAAATGCAATAGGATAGACAGTGTCAATGGAACTTGGTTTTTGAGGGACGAGAGGCGGCCTAGAAAGCTGATGCAGAGCCTAGCTGCGATGTCATCGATTACTACAGCATCAGTATCGAGCACCACCATTGGTGCCTTGGAGATCGGGACGAACTGCTCCTTAGTTGGCCGTCCAATCCACGCTTCTTGCTTCATCTTGAGGCAGGGCCGATGTGGATGCGTCCAGTATCGCGGTAACAAGCGTGAGGCCGATGTTTATGATTATTTGTTGTTGCACCAGTTGATAGGGGACTCGTGCTTTGCGTCTTACATGAAGTGCCACATCACCGAGTCTCCGCTACCTGAAGTTACTTCTTCTGATATCCAAGGATTAGGATGGAAGAATGATTCTGACAGCTACCGTGCCTATGTTTGCATCCAGCAAGTGGAAGCGGCCCCCACGGACACCGACAAGCTAGTCTCTATCAGAATTGCAGGGTATATGCTGATAGAATTTGCCAAACATTCTTGTATCTTTGGCTCTGAGTGCAGCGCACAACTCGCCGAATGGATCATATCACAGGCCCAGGGTTCTGAAACTGAGCAAGATAAAATAGTCCGTGTCGGCGAACTTCTCCGTGACAAGCTGATCCGCATGTGTGCGTCTGACCAGTCTTTCCATGGATCGATACTGACTCTCTTCACAAGTTCGAACACAAAACACTGTTTACTCACAACCAGCCTCCCCTCCTTCATGTCCATCTTTTGATTCACTGGCAGCTATGGCCAAAGATGCGATGGAGTGCACCTCCGATGATCACACCGCTTCCAAGCGCAAGGTACGTTCATGTACGATTTTCATGTCTTTTACCCTTCATCCACGTCGTCAAATAGGCCCTGGCTCGTGATGGCTTTCGCTGCGTCATAACGGGTATATATGATCAAGCATCATTCGAGAAGAACCTAAAGTTTCGCAATCTCCGAGTCGAGGATATTATGGTATTGACACTTGAGGCGGCTCACATCTTCAACACTTCGGCGATGGAAAACGTTAATCCTGCAGTTAGTGATGACAACCCAAGAGAGATATTGAACAAGGTAGTGTTTCTTCCATGGCAGTCGTGACCTTCACTATACTGATTATTTAGACCCGGACTTCCGCTGCCGTTCTGGCTACACTGAATAGGTTCAGATTCTCGAATCTTACTGATATTTTCAAACAATCCAGGGATGTTCACGAGAGCTGGAACCTCATGATGCTGCAACACGATCTTCACAGTCACTTTGATCAGTTACGCCTGTGGTTTGAATATACAGAGAAGGTATGCTACTCCAAGATTCGTCACTCGCCAACTCACCATTTGCGCAGCCACATCGCTATAAAGTCTGTATACTTTACCCTTGCAGCGAAAAATTCGTCAGAAACAACTTTTATGGACGTGACCGCCGCATTGATGGTGCTCCAGGCTTTGTCGAGTTCAACTCACAGTACGAGGAAGCGCCACCGCCCTCACGCCTGTTACTTGCACTTCATGCCACATGCGCTCGTGTCGCCCACATGTCTGGCGCTGCTGAGTTTTTTCGTCGGCTGGAGGAAGATGTGGAAGACACGAAGGTCCTTGCTACAGATGGGTCGTCTGCTCGTCTTTTGACCAATCTTTTGTCCCCCCATGTCGATCCTATTGTCCCTTCGCATGTTGTCATTCCAGAGGTTGCATGATGGAGCTGACAAGTTTGTTTTTGTGTCATGTGGACGAATTTATTCTTAACTATATCATAGTGTCAGTCCGAGTCATTAATCATGGTGATTTTCCAGTATCGTCATGCCAGTGGCAGTGCGTGCTATCGTGTAGACCACGCTGAACTACCTCAGATCTCCTAAACTCAGATATGCAGAGATAATGGATAGCTCAGGGGAGGCTCCAAGTTGATACTGACTGTGACTCAAACTGATGGCGAAGCAGTTTTCGCCGGCACCATGAAGCGATGAGGTTCACTTGAATAACGGTATGCTATGGTACTGTCCAACATTACAAGCGAAGACGACAATGCACTCACTCCATGTTGACGCCCAGACAAAGCCAGCAGTGCATCGACATACACACTCTTCCATGCTCAGCACCGCATCCGACGAAAACACGACCTCCTCTCCCGCATCACCCTCGTCACCTTGGATACGCCAACGCCAGCCAACTCCCTGCGAGACGAAGGTGACCTGGGAAAAATGCCTCGGTATAATCACCGCCCACACTGGACTCGAGCGTGCCAGAGCGTTCCTTGGCAGTGGTACGTGGAATAAACCAGTCGAGGGCGTGCGAGGACAGATTGAGCAACCAGTTTGAGGAGGCGTCGGAGACGGTCGGACAGGATCCTGTTAGGAAGGGGTATAGATATGGTGACGTCGTAGGGCGAGAGGTGGTCATGTTCGAGTTCATATTTAATGTTGGCGTCGCATGTGCCGTTGCTAGGCCGCCTAGAAGGAGATGGCCAACACTTAACTACATATGCGAGAAGTGGAAGAGAGAACGCATTAGGAGTCGTGCAGATTTGTGTGAAGGAGCCCATCGCTTGCTTCATCTTCACTTCCATCCTCCTGGCCGCTTTCACTCAGTGGACTCGTAGTCACTTTCTTCGGACACATCGCGTGCAGCCAAATTGGCTTCTCTCAGTCCCCATACTTTCGTTTCCAGTCCATTGACGCTGAGAATAACCCGTGACTTGCAGACCCGACAATTAGACCAAGGATAATGGCAAAAAAGGCTATGACAACCCCGTATCTTCATGGTGGGTTGAAGGTGGTCTATTTGGCTCCGCATTTAGTTTCTCCAGAGAACTTCGAAGAGCAAGCGCCGTCGACAAGCCAACAAACGTCATGTAAATATGTGAGCCGAGCATGTGGAACGAGTTCAATCATTCGCGGTGTTTCTTGGCGACCCGACCCGGGTTACATAGGAGATCTAGGGAAGCTCGGATCTCTCTGTGATGTCACTATTAGAAAAGTGTACTTACGTCCTTTGTGACACGGCATGTTTGCCAGCTAGACAATAGGACTATTCATCGGATATCACGCACGGAAATTGATAGAAAATAGGATAGGACTGACGAGGGAAGTTGATTCTCGAGGAATGAAAGGTGGCCCAGAAAGCTAATGTAGAGCCTAACTGCCATGTCGTCAGTTAGAACATCGGTATCGAGCACCACCGTTGGTATGTGGGAGATTGGAACGACAATGCTGGGGATCTTAGAATTCGCCACTTCTTAGTTGGCCATTAGGGGCGGTGATGTTTATTACTATTTGCTGCAGCACTAACTTATAGGGGATTGCTTTGCATCTTACATGGCATCCATCACCGAGTCTCCGCTACCCAAGGTTACCTCTTCCGACATCCAACAATTAGGATGGGAGAATGATTCTGACCACTACCGTGCCTATGTTTGCATCCAGCAAGTGGAAGCGGCCACCACGGACGCCGACAAACTAGTTTCTGTCAGAATTGCAGGGTATATGCTCATAGAATTTGCCAAGCACTCTTGTATCTTTGGCTCTGAGTGCAGCGCACAACTCGCCGAACGGATCATATCACCGGCCCAGGGTCCTGAAACTGAGCAAGAAAAAATTATCCGTATCGGTGAACATCTCCGCGATAAGCTGATCCGCATGTGTGCGTCTGACCAGTCTTCCCGTGGATCGACACTGACCCTCTTTATAAGTTCGGACAACAAACACTGTGTACTCGCAACCGGCCTCCCATCCTTCGCGTCCATCTTTTGATACACTGGAGGATATGATAAAAGATACGATGGAATGCACCTCCGATGATCACACCACTTCCAAGCGCAAGGTATGTTTTTACATCATTTTTACTTCTATCCCTCATCTACATCCTCAAATAGGTCCTGGCTCGTGATGGTTTTCGCTGCGTCATATCGGGTATATATGATGAAGCATCAGTCGAGAGGAACCGAGAGCTTCGCAAACTCAAGAATATCCAGAGATTGGTACTCGAGACAGCTCACATCTTCAATGCATCGGCGATGAAAAACATTGATCCTGCGGTCGATGATGACGACCTAGGAAAGGTATTGAACAAGGTAATGTTTCTTCCATGGCAGTCGTGACTTTCATTATACTGATTATTTAGACCCGGACTGCCTCTGCCGCCATGGCTACACTGAAAGACTTCGGATTCTCGTACCTCACTGATGTTTTCATGAAATCTGGGGGTGTCCACGAAGTCTGGAACCTCATGATGTTGGAACACAATCTTCACAGTCGCTTTGACCAGTTACACCTGTGGTTTGAATATACAGAGAAGGTTTGCTACTCCGAGACTTGTCACTCCCACCAACTCACCATGTGCGCAGCCACATCGTTATAAAGTCTGCACACTTTACCCTTACAACGAACAATTCATCAGCGACATCTTTCGTGGACATGACCGCCACATTGATGGTGCTCCGGGTTTTGTCGAGTTCAACTCACAGTGTGAGGGTGCGCCACCGCCCTCACGCCTGTTACTTGCACTTCATGCAACATGCGCTCGCGTCTCCCACAAGTCTGGCGCCGGTAAGTTTTTCGATCAGATAGAGCGAGATGTGGAAGACACGAGGGTCCTTGCCAGAGATGGGTCGTCCGCTCGTCTCTTGACCAATCTTTTGGCCCCCTATGTCGACCCTATTGTTGTCCCTTCGCATGTTGTCATCCCAGGGGTTGCGTGATGAAGCTGACGTGGTTGTTTTCGTGTCATGTGGATGTACTTGTTCGTAACTGTATGCGTGTCAGTCATTAATCATGTCTTGGCTGTGTTGTCCACTACGCGAGTAATGCATTGCCAGTGGTGGAAATGTGGATCACGCTCCAATAAGTTCTGGGCGACCTCAGTCTTCAGATCTCAACCCAGATGCGTACACTGGCAACGGACAGTGGTTTATAGAGAAAGTGGACTATTAGGGGGAGTACAGTTTTCACGCGCGCCACCAAGTGGAGAGCTTCCTGACTACGCTGCCAACTGAACTCCGGGCTGAGGTTCACTTGAACAGTTACTTGTAACACTATGCTATGATACTACTGCCCAACACTATAAGCGAAGACGACAATGCGCTCACTCCGTCTTGACGCGGCCACCCGGATAAAGCCAGCCACTCAAGCATCACAGCACGACGTACTCTTCTGTGCTCAATTGTATACGACGAAAACACGACCTCCTCTCCCCCATTCACCCTCGTCGCCTTGGACACGCCAATACCAGCCAAACTGCCCTGTGAGACGAGGGCAATCTTGACTGGGAAAAACGCGGCGGCGTCATCACCGCCCAAAACTCGAGCGTGCCCGAGCGTTCCTCGGCAGTGATACGCGGAATAGACCAGTCGAGGGCGTGTGAGGAGGGTTTGAGTGACCAGTTTGAGGAGGCGTCAGGGACAGTCGGGTAGGATCCTGTTGGAAGGGGTATGGAGATGGTGACGTCGTAGAGCGAGAAGTGGTCATGTTCGAGTTCGTATTCGATGTTGACGTCGCAGGTGCCGTCGTTGGAAGGAGACGACCAACATTTGACTACATGCGTGAGAAGTGAAAGAGGAAATGGATCAGGAGAGCCGTGCAGATCTGCGTAAAGGAGCTCATCGCCTGCTTCATCTTCACTTCCCTTGTCTTCGTCCTCCTGGTCGCTTTCACTCTCAGTGCACTCATAGTTACTTTCTTCGTATGCAGCCACATTGTCTTCTCAGTCCCCACACTTTTATTTCCAGTCCATCGATGCCGAAAATAACTCGTGAATTACAGACCCGACTCCGACGACTAAACCAAGTATAATGGCAAAGATGGCTCTGATAACCCTGTATGAATTGACAAGGGAAATTGATTCCTGAGGAACAAGAGGTGGTCTGGAAAGCTGATGCAGAGCCTAGCTGCCATATTGTCAGTTAGAACATCGGTATCGAGCACCACCGTTGGTATGTTGGAGACTGGGACGACAATCTTAGGATTCGTCGCTGCTCCCTAGTGACAGCGGGTGGCAGATGTCCTTGCTTACTTCAGCGCTTCAGCCCCAAGCCCCTTGGTTTCGCAATGTTCGTCATTATTTGTCGTTGCACTAACTTATAGGGGATTGCTTTGCATCTTACATGACATCCATCACCGAGTCTCCGCTACCCAAGGTTACCTCTTCTGACATCCAAGAATTGGGATGGCGGGAGGATTCCGACCACTACTACGCCTATGTCTGCATTCAGCGAGTGGAAGCGGCCACCACGGACGTCGACAATCTAGTCTCTGTCAGAATTGCAGGGTATATGCTCATAGAATTTGCTCAACACTCTTGTATCTTTGGCTCTGAGTGCAGCGCGAAACTCGCCCAATGGATCATATCACCGGCCCAGGGTTCTGAAAGCGAGCAAGAAAAAGTGATCCGTATCGGCGAACATCTCCGCGATAAGTTGATCCGCATGTGTGCGTCTGGCCGGTCTCTCCATGGATCGACACTGACTCTCTTCACAAGTTCGGACGACAAACACTGTGTACTCGCAACCGGTCTCTCATCCTTCACGTCGATCCTTTGATACACTTGAGGATATGATGAAAGACGCGATGGAATCCACCTCCGATGATCACACCACTTCCAAGCGCAAGGTGTGTTTTTACATCATTATTAATTTTTATCCCTCATCCACATTCTCAAATAGGTCCTAGCTCGTGATGGCTTTCGCTGCGTCATAACGGGTATATATGATCACACATCAGTTCAGAAGAACCGAGAGCTTCGCAAACTCAAGAATATCCAGAGATTAGTACTTGGGACAGCTCACATCTTCACATCGGCGATGAAAAACATTGATCCTGCGGTCGATGACGACAACCCAGAAAAGGTATTGAACAAGGTAATGTTTCTTCCATGGCAGTCATGACCGTCATTATACTGATTATTTAGACCCGGACCGCCACTGTCACTATGGCTACACTGAAAAGCTTCGGATTCTCGTACCTCACTGAAGTTTTTGTGAAGTCTGGGGGCGTCCACGAAGTCTGGAACCTCATGATGTTGCAACGCGATCTTCACACTGACTTTGACCAGTTATACCTGTGGTTTGAATATACAGAGAAGGTATGCTACTCAGAGATTTGTCGCGCCTGCCAACTTACCATGTGCGCAGCCACATCGTTATAAAGTTCGCACATTTTACCCTGACGGCGAAGTATTCATCAGCAACAACTTTCGTGGACATGACCGCCACATTGATGGGGCTCCAGGCTTTGTCGAGTTCAACTCACAGTGTGAGGGTGCGCCACCGCCCTCACCCTTGTTACTTGCACTTCATGCAACATGCGCTCGCGTCTTCCACAAGTCTGGCGCTGGTGAGTTTTTCAATCAGATAGAGTGAGATGTAGAAGACACGAGGGTCCTTGCCGGAGATGGGTCGTCCGCTCGTCTCTTGACCAATCTTTTGGCCCCCTATGTCGACCCTATTGTTGTCCCTTCGCATGTTGTCATCCCAGGGGTTGCGTGATGAAGCTGACGAGTTGTTTTCGTGTCGTGTGGCTGAGTACTTATTCGTAACTATATGCGTGTCAGTCATTAATCATGTCTTGGCTGTATTGTCCACTGCGCCGGTAATGCATCGCCAGGCACAGTGGAAATGTAGATTACACTCCAGCATACCTCTCCTACACCCAGATATGGACAGTTAATGGACAGCAGTTCGTAGCAAGTGGGTACTGTTCAGGGGAGCTCCAGGTTCATCACCGTTCAGACTGGTAACGAAGTACAGTTTTCACGAGCACCACCAAGTGGAGAATTTTCTGACTACGTTGCAGACTGAACTCCAGACTGAGGTTCACTCGAACAGTTACTAGTAGCACTATGCTATGATACTGCCCAACATTACAAGCGAAGACGACAATGCGCTCACTCCCTGTTGCCAGTGGCACGCCCACCCGGATAAAGCCAGCCACTCAAGCATCGCAGCACGACACATACTATTCTGTGCTCAGCACCGCATCCGACGAAAACACGTCCTCCTCTCTTCCATTCACCCTCGTCACCTTGGACACACCGATGCCAACCAAACTGCCCTGCGAGACAAAGGTGACCTTGACCAGGAAGAACGCGGCGGTGTCATCACCGCCCACGCTGAACTCGAGCGTAGCCTCCCAAGCGTTCCTCGGCAGTGATACACGGAATAGACCAGTCGAGGGCGTGTGAGGAGGGATGGAGCAACTAGTTTGAGGATGCATCGGAGATGGTCGGGTAGGATCCTGTAGGATGCTTATCTTCACTTCTCTCGTCTTCATTCTCCTAGCTGCTCACTCTCAATGGACTCGTAGTCACTTTCTTCGGACACGTCGCATGCAGCCACATTGTCTTCTCTCGATGCCGACAATAACTCGTGACTTACAGACCCAACGACAACGATTCGTGGTGTCTCTTAGCAACCCAGGTTACATGGGAGATCTAAGGAAGCTCAGATCTCTCTGTGACGATGGTTGGAAACGCGTACTTGCGTCCTTTGTCGGTATGTTTGCCAGCTGGACGATAGGACTATTGATCAGATATCACACATGGAGACTGGTAGAAAATGGGATAGAACTGACAATGGAAATTGATTCTTGAGGAACAAGAGGTGGTCTAGAAAGCTGACGCAGAGCCTAGCTGCCATGTTATCAGTTAGAACATCGGTATCGAGCACCACCGTTGGTATGTTGAAGATTGGGACGACAATCCCAGGATTCGTCACTGCTCCTGGCCGTCCGGTCCCTGCCTCTTGTTCCATCTTGAGACAGGGCCGAAGTAAACGCGTCTAGTGTCAGTAACACGATTTGCGTGAGGGTGACAGCGGGTGGCAGTGTACGGACGATGACACGGATGTCCTTGCTTACTTCAGCCCCAAGCCCCTTTATTTCGCTTTCCTGGTGTTACTTTACATGGCATCCATCACCGAGTCTCCGCTACCCAAGGTTACCTCTTCTGACATCCAAGAATTAGGATGGCGGGAGGATTCCGACCACTACCGTGCCTATGTTTGCATCCAGCAAGTGGAAGCGGCCACCACGGACACCGACAAACTAGTCTCTGTCAGAATTGCAGGGTATATGCTCATAGAATTTGCTAAACACTCTTGTATATTTGGCTCTGAGTGCAGCGCACAACTCGTCGAATGGATCATATCACCGCCCCAGGGCCCTGAAAGTGAGCAAGATAAAATAATCCGTGTCGGCGAACTTCTCCGCGACAAGCTCATCCGCACATGTGCGTCTGACCAGCCTTTCCATGGATCAATACTGACCCTCTTCACAAGTTCGAACCACAAATACTGTTTATTCACAACCAGACTCCCGTCATTCATGTCTATCCTTTGATACATTGGAGGATATGACGAAAGACGCGATGGAATCCACCTCCGACGATCACACCACTTCCAAGCACAAGGCGTGTTTTTACATCATTTTTACTTTTATCCCTCATCCACATTCTCAAATAGGTCCTGGCTCGTGATGGCTTTCGCTGCGTCATAACAGGTATATATGATCGCACATCAGTTCAGAAGAACCGAGAGCTTTGCAAACTCAAGAATATCCAAAGATTAGTACTTGAGACGGCACACATCTTCAATACATCGGCGATGAAAAACATTGATCCCGGGGTCGATGATGACGACCCAGGAAGGGTATTGAACAAGGTAATGTTTCTTCCATGGCAGTCGTGACCTTCATTATACTGATTATTTAGACCCGGACCGCCGCTGCCACTATGGCTACACTGAAAAGCTTCGGATTCTCGTACCTCACTGAGGATTTCACGAAATCTGGGGATGTCCACGAAGTCTGGAACCTCATGATGTTGGAACGCAATCTTCACACTGACTTTGACCAGTTATACCTGTGGTTTGAATATACAGAGAAGGTATGCTACTCAGAGAGTTGTCGCATCCGCCAACTTACCATGTGCGCAGCCACATCGTTATAAAGTCTGCACACTTTACCCTGACGGTGAAGCATTCATCGGCAACAACTTTTATGGACATGACCGCTACATTGATGGGGCTCCGGGTTTTGTCGAGTTCAACTCACAGTATGAGGGTGCACCACCGCCCTCACGCCTGTTACTTGCACTTCATGCAACGTGCGCTCGCGTCTTCCACAAGTCTGGCGCTGGTGAGTTTTTCGATCAGATAGAGCAAGATATAGAAGACACGAGGGTCCTTGCCGGAGATGGATCATCTGCTCGTCTCTTGACCAATCTTTTGGCCCCCTATGTCGACCCTATTGTTGTCCCTTCGCATGTTGTCATCCCAGGAGTTGCGTGATGAAGCTGACGAGTTTGTTTTCGTGTCATGTGGATGTACTTATTCGTAACTGTATGTGTGTCAGTCATCAATCATGTCTTGGCTGTGTTTTCCACTGCGCCGGTAATGCATCGCCGAAATGTAGATTACGCTCCAGCATACCTCTAGATATGGACAGTTAATGGACAGCAGTTCGTAGAAAGTGGGTACTGTTCAGGAGGTTCATCACTCTTCAGACAGGTAACGATGTACAGCTTTCACGAGCACCAAGTGGAGAACTTTCTGACTACATTGCAAACTGAACTCCAGACTGAGGTACATTTGAACAGTTACTAGTAGTACTATGCTATGACACTGCCCAACATTACAAGCGAAGACGACAATGCGCTCACTCCGTGTTGACGTGGCCACCCGGATAAAGCCAGCTACTCAAGCATCACAGCACAACATACTCTTCTGTGCTCAGCACCGCATCCAACGAAAACATGACCTCCTCTCCCCCATTCACCCTCGTCGCCTTGGACACGCCAATACCAGCCAAACTGCCCTGCGAGACAATGACCGGGAAGAACGCCGCGGCATCATCACCGCCCACGCTAAACTCGGGCGTGTGAGGAGGGATTGAGCGACCAGTTTGAGGATGCGTCAGAGACGGTCGGGTAGGATCCTGTAGAAAGGGGTATGCATATGGAGATGGTGACGTCGTAGAGCGAGAGGTGGTCGTGTTCGAGTTCGTATTCGATGTTGACGTCGCATGTGCCGTTGTTGGAAGGGGACAGCCAACGGTGGATTACATGCACGAGATGTGGAAGAGGGAATGGATCAGGAGGCGTGCAGATCTGCATAAAGGAGCTGATCACCTGCTTCATCTTCACTTCCCTTGTCTTCGTCCTCCTGGTCGCTTTCACTCTCAGTGCACTCATAGTCACTTTCTTCGCATGCAGCCACATTGTCTTCTCTCCATTCCCATACTTTTATTTCCATTCCATCGATGCCGACAATAGCTCGTGACTTAAAGACCCGACGACTAAACCAAGTATAACGGTGACGAAGGCTCTGATAACCCCGTATTTCCCATGGTGGGTTGAAGGTGATCTATTCGGCTCCGCATTTGGTTTCTCCAGAGAACCTCGAAAAGAAAGCGCGGTCGACAAGCCAACGAACGTCATGTAAAAATGTGAACGAACGTGTGGAACGAGTCCAACGGTTCGTGGTGTCTCTTAGCGACCCAGGTTACATGGGAGATCTAGGGAAGCTCAGACCTCTGTGACGATGGTTGGAAACGCGTACTTACGTCCTTTGTCGACATGTTTACCAGCTGGACGATAGGACTATTGATCAGATATCACACGCGGAGACTGGTAGAAAATGGGATAGAACTGACAAGGGAAATTGATTCTTGAGGAGGTCTAGAAAGCTGATGCAGAGCCTAGCTGCCATATTGTCAGTTAGAACATCGGTATCGAGCACCACCGTTAGTATGTTGGAGATTGAAATGACAATATTAGGATTCGTTGCTGCTCCCTACTATTGGCCGTCCGGTCCGTGCCTCTAGTGTCGGTAACACGATTTGAGTGACACCCCTGGCACGATTGAATAAGTCCTTGCAACATAGGCTGTACATAGCTACAAACATATTCCGCCTAGGTAACTACCAATGTGGTCAAAACATAATTAAAAACAAATTGACAAAATGCTCCTAAT
>JBBPUM010000203.1:0-23547 GCA_038094695.1 Chiua aff. virens
AACAATGTCAAATCGTTGGACATATGTCAAAAAACGATCTTCCCACGGCCATATCTGGTTGGGTTTTCCCAAAGGCCGCATAATGAGTCGCAGTTGCACAACAGAATGACCTATAGTCATATGAGTACATCAGCAAACCAGCCCATAGATGGACAGTCCCAACAAGGTACCTAGTTGGCTAGCTCCTCACCAGCCCCTTTCCAGCCCATCAAAGGATGTTCCAGGCTTGCCCAGCCTGGGAACACCAACAGCCAACAGATACAAATGTTCAAAAGGACTCTGATATACAGTCTGTCCCAGGCTGTACCAGATAGTGATAATCTGGACTCAACATTGATGACAAACTATGTGACTCGAATACTAAACAGAGACAACATGACCGTGACAATACAACCAACAACCAATCACTCTAATCAAGCTCGACATCAAAACCCGTGGTCGAACCGCCCGTTGCTGTACTCCCGTTCCTATTATAATTGGTTGTCAGCATGATAAGATTCGAAAAAAAAGCTGACTACGAACCGTCCCCTTCTCGCCCACTGCTCGCGAAGTGCCTTTGTTTTGGCGCGGTGGATCAGCGCCGTGTCGCATTTGCTCATGAGACCCAGAATGTCGGCATAAACGTCAGCGTAAACGTCCCGCTTGAAGGCGACTTCTTTGCCATCAACTGCAATCTCATCAAGGGCAACCTTTATCTGTATCGAAGATTCGTATCAGTATCTGCGCGAGGGGTTACTATGTACGGCGGTAGCAGCAAGTGCAACGGCAGGACGAGGGACTTCGGATCTAAAGACGTCAGGGAATAAGTTCGCCACTGCATTAGTCCCAGTATAAAAAAAATCCACGATGAGACCCGCAAGAGCAGGATGCGCGAGGTTATTCGTACGTCCCTGACAAAGATATTAGCATGCTAGCGTCCGGAAATTGGCGCTTACCTCTTCATCTACCCCGTGCATCAGAAAAGTGCCCCGATCCAGAAGTCCTCTCGCGATTTCAGCATTGGCAGAACGGCGGTTTTGTTGATCCCATTCGTAACTTTGACGGACAAAGCCTCGCGCTTTTTTCTTCAGAGATGACCTCCAGTTCCCGATGTCTTCCCAAAGCTGGGAATGGATCAGTCAAGTCTGCCAGATTAATCAGTTACTCACCAGCTTCGTAATGCCGTCCGTATATTCTGGCCACCAGCCTACGAAAATGTTAATTAGAGTCACGCACGAGACCAGTACGTACCTCTGGGAATTGATAAACCTCGATCGATACGTTCCGCCATACCCTCATCCATATACTCCACGGCCTTGATATTGAATTGCTGTCGCAGCAGAAAGGAGTTCACGGAAGCAAGGTCGGCGTGGGATAATTGTTTCGCGCGCGCAATGACGTCGCGGATTGGGGGAGGATAAAAGTGTAGTTGTGATTGATCCACGTTGTCTTGGGTTGTACCAGATCCAGGAAGAGGCGGATGGGTTTCATGCGGAGTGCCGGCGCCAGCAGGGACCACCAGAGGACGTGACGACAAGGGCATTTGTAGTTCAGAGCTGACACTGCGAGATCGTTGAGACAGCTGCTGGTTCCTGGCGGCGAGGAGCTGCATGTTGCTAGGAAGACGAGGTGGATGGTTACGGCGGTGATGCTCGGCAACAACATCCTCTACATCAGCTGAAACATGTCCTTAGTAAAACAGTCGAGTACGACTATTAACTTACGCTCGGGTACCCAGTTACGATCGGTGCTTGGTGCAATAGCTTGATCACCTTGGTCATCACGTCCGTCATTGGGCTCCGGAGAACCGAGCACCTGATTCGTATGATGGGCAAAGTGATCGTTTTCTTCCCCCCCTAAATGCGTTGTCAGCACAGAAATTTATCTGCATATCAACTTACATCTAGATGAATGATTTCGAGGGACATCGAGCTGACCAGGTTCTTCCTCACGGCGATGGTCAGCTGGAGCCTGGTTGAATGTAGAGAGTGGGCGATGCTCACGAAGAGCATCAGAATCAGCTACGTTGTCTTTACCTTAAAATTGTTATATACAATGTGAAAATGATGGACTTGCCGTTGACTGGGACTTCATTCCACACGGTGAGAAGGGATTGCAGATAATATCAAATATTTGTTGGTCGATCAATGAGAAGTACTTACGTTGACCACCGCGACGAACAACTGACATCGCCGAGCGCTCGTCTTCGTCCGGAGATGCTTCATCAATCTCGAGCAGTCCAGCACCGCTCTCACCGTCCTGGCTGTGACGCGTGACTCCTGCATTCGACATGGCGTGCGATCGGGGAAGAGCTGAGATTTCTGAATGGAAAGACCTAGTTTGACAGAGTCCAATGTGCTGGGGTGCGAGTGGATCGGATACCTCCTCCGTCGGTTCTTGGCCCCGAACGAGGGAAATACCTAATAAATCAGAAGCGAGCTGCGGTCATTGACATGAGAATCCTGCCCTGACGAACCTTTGGACCGAGTTCTCTGTGCTAACATCTCGAGTTGTGATGCCCGTCGCTCCGCTTGAGAATCAATTCTATTGTAGCCGTTGTTTGACCCGCATTCAGATGGTGTATGAGAGGTTGGGGGTGTGGACACCACACGCTGCACGCCTGCGGGAAAGAGAGAAGAGCTACATGAAGATGGGGCCCGTGATCCCGTAGATCTAGACACCGGAATTGAGTGTAACTGCTGGGCTAGCGAGGGTACTTACGGTGGTTTAGGTGCAGTGGCGAGACTCATTGCAGTAGAGGCCCGGGGGGGTATACTAAACCCGAAGCACTGGTCCGATTGCGAAAGCGTGAAAGTCGGCCGGACTTGCGTCAACGGGGCGGAAGACACGGCCCACGGTGGAATCTGGCTCTCCTCGTCATCCCGAGCCAGGGTGTATGAGGGAGCCATTGGGTTGACCTCTTGTCCCTCCATAGCTACATCAAGGTTTTGGGCACCCTGTTGCGGGGGTCTTGCAACGAGTACACGCTCAATGTTTCGGAGTTGCTGAACCGCTCCTCCGCGACCTTTTCCAGCTCGCGATGAACGTCTAGTAGGTTGAGTTTGGGTCTCGGGGATAGGTTCTGCAATGCCAATCATCATAAATTAATTGAAAAAAGAGCAACAACAACTCAGACCAGAGGCATCTTGATCTTCGAAACCTGAAAGTCGCTCAGTCCTGAGTCGCTTAGGGTTGGATACAACGTTGTTTGCAACTTCTTCAGCCTGGGAATTTCCGCTGAGTTTATGGCCCATGCCGGCGGGGGATTTCCGTTTTGCACCAGTAGCAGGCATGTTGAAGATGGGGGTGATTCCGACGTCCACACTTCCCTATTTATGAATCATACCTCGTGGTTGCAATGCAGAATGGTACATAAATCTCGCTACGCTTCATCGACACGACACAGAATTGTGTAACCTAACACGCTAAAGTATTAAGTAACATAATCGGAAGAATACAACTGCGGTCGGATGGGACGGGAAAAGCTGGTACGATCACATAAGGGGGGCTTCCGCTACGGTTTGGACATAGGTTTCCTGCGCAAAGAGCGTCGTGGAAGAGTTCCGTAGTCCGCGTTATTTGAGGGACCGGGCTGGGTCGAGGTATTGACTGCGGGACTATGCTCAGAAGGATCCTGGATTGATAATCGGGTGCGCTTCCAACTACTGTCACGGTAGAATACGTCAGAATCAGTGTCGCGAGCTCGCCTTACCGATAGGCGGGAATCGCTCTTTGACATCCGGCGCTCGGAGGCCAAAACAGAGCTGTGCATGGGTATTGTGGGGGGAGGGAGAGGGGATTTGCTTGGTCATCGCAACGACTTTGGGAGCGAATTGATGCCTCGTAAAGTTTGGGGTCCCCCCGAGCTCCCCTGATCCACATGCGATTGGTTCCCAGCTGGCAGCCTTACGTCGTGGCCAAGGTATACTCCCGAGTCACTGCACGTAACGCCACGTCCGAAGGTTGGGAAGGGTGAATCCACTGACAGTAAGAAAGGTGGAGGTGGTACACGGCTTGCTCGTTTGCCAGCGATGTTTGATGGAATCGGGGGAGTGGTCTCGCGTCCTCTGTGCGAATTTTCCAGGGAATCTTCGCTCTGACTTGTGTCATCCGCATTACCCCATGCTTCTGGCTCGAGGGAAGAGAGTGCCACGACAAAGTGACGAATAATCGTGTCGTGGTCAAATGTGGTTTTGCGATGAAATTTGCCCTCTTTGTCAGTGAACATGGGTAGAATAATGATGTCCCGGAGGTCATCGAGAAGGGGGAGAAGGGGGTGGAAATATGGTGATATGTACTTGACGACTTCAGCGTACCATGTCAGTGATGATTGGATGGTAATAGTTTTGAGGATGCTTGGTTGAAAGGTATTGAAGAGCTTGTCGAAACACTTCGCAAGTTCCTCATCTGATTTCTGTTTCGAGGGCTCGGAGTAGAGGACGCATATTCCTAGAAGCACGTAAAAAAAAGATTCTAGGTCGTGCAGCGAACTGTGCACTACTGGCTCGCCAGGGCACGCCATAACCAACTCAGCGGACATCCACGACCAAGTTCCCTGTATTTTGTGTTACTTCGCGTGAATTCGGGAAAAGCCCAAGCACCTACCATGCGGGAGAGCGGGCATGAATCGATCGTATGGCGAGAATCTTCTTCTGGGTCATCAGTACCCATGAGTAATACAATGTCATGGCCTCCCGTAAGTTTCGAAACGGACTGAGTCTTCGCTTTTTCATTCATGCCCACGCACCTAACGGGGACAAGGTCACTAGGGAGTGTCAACGACTCGGACAAAGGATCCACATCAATCGGTGACGTCGGAGGAAGGGATTCGCCACGTGGCGTGGAAGGATAATCGGTTTCGTCGGTAGGGGGGGTGGAAGTAACTGGCACCGGGACTGCGTAACCCCAATCCGCGAGTACACCTCGCCGAGAGAGCCTGTCTATTCGCTGTTGCAGCTGGAGTCGAGTTTTGATCGAGAGATAATCTTGTAGGTACTGTTCGTGAGCTCTTCTTTTCTTCGCGTGCGTTACTATGGCGAGTAGTAGGTTCGCGATGCTAACATCGCGGTGTAGAACCCGTGCAAGCCGGACAGCATTCTTGTGGGCTATACTTGGTTCAGACCTGAGAAACATTAAAGACAACGTAAACTCACCGATGATACAATCCAAAAATGCAACTAGAAGTTCTCCAAGCGATGAGAAGTCGATGATCAGTGTACCAACCGGGCTTGAAACGAGGCGAGACAAGATTCTGAGGTGGAAGTCGGCCGGAGAATGCAACTTAGGTAGCTGCGATCGAATAAAATGTGTGGAACAATTGACGTCGATGGTTTCATCGTGAAGATGGTGCGTCTTGACCTGTCGCTCAGCGATGAGCTCAGGAACACCTTCGATACCGTATTTCGCTAGAATGTGGAGAATCATCCCCTCGGTGAACTTTCTGAGTGGGTCAATCCACACATCCTTTACTGCGACCGTGATCTGTGCTCCAAGTGTATTCCCGTCAATTACACCCTCCCACACGGTCGTCCCTTGGCCACCCAGACTGTCCGAAATCGAGAGAATTCTCTGGAGCCAAATCTTGCAGACGCGGCCATCTTTGTCAACGATATTCAGCCACTTCCTCCGCTCACCACGGCTATCCTGTCTTATAGGCCGCTCCTCGCTATCGTGCTCGTCAAGGCCCTCGCCGTCGTCTTCATCCTCACCGTCATCTCCATCCTCGCCATCGTCCTCATCCTCGTCCTCGTCGACCGGTTGAGAGGCCCTATCGTCTGACATATCACCTGATGTCACCTGATCATTCGGTGCGCATTCAGTACCCAGTGTTGGTTGTTGACCATCCAGAACGAACCCGTCTTCGTCCCGCCCGGCATCTCTACCATCCCACTCGATCGACATGTCGAAGCCCAGAGAAGAGTAGTTAGCGAGCGAAACACCCAACAGGATACGCAAGAACTCCGTGGGTGAAGAATGAATGTTAAATGCACTGGTGGTGAGCGAACCGCCACGGTCAAAAATGGTCAGATATATTGAAGAACCAAGGATGCGAATGCATGGGACAAGGTGACGGCCGTCCTGTTTTCCAAGTACGCAAGACGTCTTCCCAGAAATCTCCTTGAACGACTGTGTTTTCTTCGCCTGATTATCTTTGTTTTTGACTTCACAGACAGCGGCGACCAATCCCCAATGAAGGTTGGGGGGACGAGAGGTGTCGAAATGGCATATGATATCGGGTTTCCTGCGTGCCTGAGATCCATCCAAGGGTGAATTTGCTGACTCTGCATCCCAGTGGCTATAGAGGGGGAAGTTCTCAAACTGGTCATTGGGCGGTAAGAGTACTCACAAAAACGTCCCACTGCAAACACTGCGGACCACCTCAAGCACATTGTTAAGGAAAATTTCTAGCCCTTTTTCGCGGCCTTTAATTTTTTTGGGACCAAGTGAGGGACAACTGGAATTTGGTAGCCACTTTGGTACGCACCGCCCCTTCGCAGGTTGACCATACCACTGCTTCTCCTCGAAAACCTCAAGTAATTCTTCCATCGTATAATATTCCGCTTGTCCCGATGATGCTGTTTCGGCCTTCAAGAGTAACCGCTGATCCGGATATAAGAACTCCAGAAAGGTGATGCTCTCCCGCCTCGTCAGCTCCACGCGAGTCTTGCGTGTGTCGTTCTCGAGGAGCGGATCCATATTAAGCCTAGTCCAATCGGATCTTCGCCTCAATTGTGGTACTATCGTTGAAATCTGGAAGTTCGGGTGAGATGGTCTGTGCTGACGGATCACAACAGGATGTACTCACACATTGGAGGTTGTATGGCGTCGGATGTGGCCGGAGTTGCTATGTACAGTGATAAACAATAGAAAAACATTAGGAACAGATAGTCACTCACACGTCTGTTTCCAGGCCTCGCAAGAGTAGGCTTGCTGGTGTCAGCTGCCTTGTCGTTGGCCATGGTTCGGTAGGGGGTCGAGGGTTGAATGTGGGAATTTGGGTGTACGGGCCTCATTTAAGGGAACGTGTCACTGATCAGAAGTCAACACTAGATCATGAGAATTTCAAGTTGTAGCGACGTGATCTAAAGCGACTCTATGGAGACAGTGCGTAGTAGAATTCTTTTGACCAATATTTATTTAGCCAAAATTCGGAGCTTAACTGGTAACTGTTCAACTTCGTGAGACGTGGATGGGCCTCCCCGCCAAACCGAGGGATCAGATGTGCAGGTGAGCGGATGAGAGTGAGTGGTATCACCTCTCTGATGCGTTGACCGTTTGACCGAACTGCTCGCTTGAGGTGATGCATCCCAGTAACAGGACTCACGTCTCCCACTTGAACGAAATGTTGGATATATGCAACGAAAATGTCTGAGAGGCGAAAAATCATCCTAAGTTGAGCAACGGAATGCCCAGCTAACCCACTTTGAGGCCACTCGCTCTCGGGTTCAGTGCTAAAGATAATCGAATCGAACTGGCCGAAAGGATTCGTCGATGAGGCAGGGATGGCACGGACGGTCTGAGGCGGTTCAATGTTCTCGGTGTTGTGGTATGACTTTTGTTGAATCCGGACTTTGCGCCACACTTGAAGTTGTCCGGTGTCTCGTTGCCTTGAACCACTCCCTCGTTGCGCAAGGAAAGCGGTTATTGCAGATGCGAGGTCAGGGAGATCATACTGAGTGGAGGCCTCGGCTATAGTGAGACGTGATGAAGGTTTCGTTGCGACATGAAACGCGGTGGTTGGCGTAGAGAACGTGCGGAGAGGCCTGGCGACAGGGGGATCGGATTGTCGGACTAAGGCGGACGAGATAGAAAAGTAGTCTATCGTCGATCGTCTCGGGATAGAAAATCCTGTTGCGGAGGCAAGGGTTTCCGAGTCGGGTTCATGATCCTCGTTATTTCCATCTTCATCAACATGGTCGTCTGCTTCCTGGTCCCCGAGATGGTGCTCCTCGATGTAAGTCGCTAGATCAAAACGGAAACACTTGTCCAGCCTGTCGAGGTGGCGGGCAATCTGACTGTAGTAGTTCTGATTGTTGCCAGCGTGAGCTGGCACTTTAATTTCGTCCACGTGCGCATGTTCGGTTATGTCGGCAGTCCATTGCATCGCCGCACCGGATTGTTGGATACCGGGGACCACGCTTTGGAGGAGCTCGAGCTTGGGGATCTTCCAGCCATCTCGAGGACCGTATTGTACGACAGCGTCCTTGTATCTGTGGAATTCTTGAAGAGAACCAGTGAGGCGCTCGAGGGAGTCGGAGGTAAATACCGGTGCTTGAGCGAGATAACGAAAGTCGAGAAGGGCACGCAGAGCCACAAGAAACCTTCGGGGGACTGCACCAAAAACTGTGCCGATAAGATAACGTTGGACTGCACGGTGATCGCGGCCGGTAACCTGCTTCAATTTCGATATACCTTCTCCGAACCCTTGGTAGCCTACGGGAGTCTGAATGATGGAGAAGCGGAAATCCAGCTCCTCAGCCCCTACCACGTCAATACACCACTTAACATCGTGGTCCCAAGCGAATCGATGAAAGTGGTGTAAAGGCTCCACAGTGATGAAATCGCAAGGCTGCGATAGCGGCCAGCCCATCCAAAACAGCTCGACGACGCCATTTAAGTGCAGTTTGAGTCGCTTGATAGCCCTGAGGAAGCCCTCGTAGTCATGTGGCGAATGACTTGAACAGACGAGACAGATGGCGGTCAATGTGTGCGTCGCAGTGCGAGGTGGATGCCGATGAGGGTCCCCAAAATTTTCCGACGAAGCCGTTGTGATTGGCGATGCTTTTGAACTTGTGGCCGCCAGTAGACACTCTTCGGGAGTGTCTGCGATCCATGAGGCTATCGGAGTGAAACAATAACGTAAGTTTCCTACTGGATCGCTCATCATCACACCAACTGCCGCCGCCGTCTTCAAAGGGGCCAAGACAATGTTCAAGGCCTGGTGCACGAGTCGATCCTGTAGTAAGCCACGGACGCGAGCGGTTTTGTGAGTGAATTGGGCGATAGGGAGAAGGGCAAGGAGAAGGTAGGCGTGCAGGGATGTCTTGCTGCAGATTCGTGCATCAACATTTGCGAGGCTGATGAGAACGGGGTGGGCAAGTCGGTTGCCGCTGATAACGGAGATATTAGTTTTGTCAGACGACAGCACTGCACCAAGGAGAGTAGCACCAGGAGGCAACGCCTCCTGAGAAGTGATCAGTGGCCGTTCCTTGGGGAGGAAAATGAAACGTACTTGCATACTCCAAGCACGATCGCCGCTCAGCCACTCGTCGTAAATACGGCAGACCCTTGCAGCAGTTGTCCAGACCTTTCGTGGAACGAACGAAATGTGGGGTGCTAGAAGAGGATTGCTGAGGAGAGACTGCAGGCACTCGATAGGGTTACGATAGAAAAGGCGGAGAGGTTGCTTGACGGGGTACTCGGGCTCCAAAGTTTCACACAACCACTTCGGACCTTCAGGGAGAATCTCGGCGCGATTGCGGAGCTCCTTTGCAGAACGAAATGAGAGTGAAGCACTTTTAATCTGAGAGACGTTAGGCGAACAGGACACGGTGAAGCACAACTACTTACAATGTCAAGGGAAAGGAGACCGTCGATAGCTGTCATGCTAAGTCGAGAGCGTAGTAACCAGGATGCAAAGGCCCACTCTTGTTTCGAGGCCCAAGGGTAGTAGGTATTCTCCCGCCTCTGCTCCGCGTATTGATCCTCTCTGAACTGATCCATGAATGTCCTACCTCCGGGGAACGTTTCCGTGCAGCCTGCAAAAGCTTCTACGAATCTTCCTGTGTGTGATTGATCCGGTTCTGTGACACCGTCCGAGTGAACGTCCTCCATCTGAACATCTTCATCGAACAAACCAGGTGGGTGAGATTGTATCAGTTCATCTTCTGACTCCTCTTGAAAATGAAGTCGATCCATGGGATCGAAGCGAGAGTCTGGTTCCAACACACCGCCTTTGACAAAATTGCCTAATTGTCAAATACAAGACTCATGACTGAATGGTTGCATCAGCAAACCAACCTTAGGCTGTGCAGAGCTCCAAGGAATTGCCTAGCATGACAGGTGCTACAGGAAGGTACCCACCAATAAAGAAACCCAAAGACATGTGAAGGACTACACAGCTTAACATGATTGAAACTCAACATCCAACTCCCCAACCTGGACAGCCTATACAGGTATTTCCACAGAACTGTACATAGTAAACCATAAAAATGAGACTGCATTCACTGGCAACCACGACAATCACACCACTGGCCAGTCAATTCAAATGGCAATCGAGATTCGACAAAACGAGGTAGTGATGAGGTACAATCAAATGATCTAATCAGTCAATCTAAGACTACGCGAAACTCATCACTGAACGTAACCATGGGTTGTGACTGCCCTGCAGCCCTAAACGAATGACCAGGTCAACGCGCGTGTACAACAGATTTTTGTTTTTAAAAATACACAAACCTGGAGGCCAAAGCCCACTGTAAGCGCAGCTTCTTTGTTTTCATAGCGTGTTTCGCGTCTCCATCAATCTGATGCTGC
Organism: Chiua aff. virens; assembly: GCA_038094695.1. Lineage (NCBI taxonomy): Eukaryota > Fungi > Basidiomycota > Agaricomycetes > Boletales > Boletaceae > Chiua > Chiua aff. virens. Next base: position 10,513 of record JBBPUM010000203.1, read on the forward strand.
ATGTCCAGGAAGCCAGCGAAAACCCTCGAGTATGTCGCATACTCGAACTGGCGGTCCTGCCGCGTGCCAGTTTGGACGTACTCGTCAAAGGCCGCACGAAGCTGGAAATGAATTAATGAGAGCAAAGGCAAGAACGTCGGACATACCGCTGTAGCTGCAAGACAGACAACAACTTTCGGGACTTTGCGGGAAAAAACCTCGGGGAAGACTGCGGAAAGAGACGATGGACCATAAAAAAATTCAACGATGAAATTCTCCAAGCCGGGGTGCGCCATGTTGTTCATAGAGCCCTAAAATTAAGTGGTAGTTGGTACGAAGAAGGTCAGGCTGACTTCGAACCTCATCATCAACACCGTGCCTGAGGAACAGAGCACCTTTGATCAGCTCCCAAGATCGTGTTTGGTTTTCCATGTCAGTATGATCGTTTCCAATGTTATAGTACCGTGGCAGGATCTCGCGCGCCTTGGCCTTGATGGTTGACCTCCACGTCATCAGAGAGTCCCACAACTAAGACAGTCATCAGCTTGACAACGATAAGCTCAAATATACGTACAAGAACTCCAAGTTGACTACGATAATTAGGCCAATATCCTGCAGAATACTCAACTATCAGTCAAACGTGAAATTCTCCGTGCGAAGCTTACCGGGCGGCGTGTTCTTACATTCCTGAAGAGCTTCGTTGAAGATCTCAGTGCTAGATATATCCAGGAACGTAGGGCGGGGTGGAAAAGGGTCCTTTGTCGCCGAGTCGCATTGCGCAATCAGCTTTGCGCGCTCGATGACTTCACGGAACTTATGGGGATACGAACGAAGTTTCGTCGCAGAACCTGTCAGTTCACCATCAGGTACCGTCTGCGTTGTTGTTGGACTACCAATGGACTGTCCAGGAATATGGGCTGTTTGGCTGGCGGAATTTTCAGCAGAAATTCCAGTAGACGGACGCTCCAGATTGTAGATTGTACGAAGTTGTTTGGGTGCAGGGGGGTGGGGGAATCCATTGCGTTGGTGGTATGCACGCACGACGTCTTCGCCGGATTGGTGAGCCGAAATAGCGAGTAAGGTGGGATCTGCGAAAAATACATGAGGATTGTCCACAGGTACGTGAAGCCTTACCTATCTGAGAGTCGGAGGTTCGGGGGTTCGCTCCCAAAGATTCCTCAACGGAAGTCCCAGCGGACAGACGCGGGTGACTGTAAGTCATGCGAAGCCGTTCGGGTGCAGGGGGGCGCGGGGATCCGTTGCGTTGACTCGAATGATATGTGTGCGTGTCAGCTTCACCAGACTGCTGAGATGATGTCGAAAATGAGGCAGGATCTGAGAGAATACATAAGTATTGTCCACATGTGAATAGGTCTCTTACCCCAGTGAGAGTCGGGTGCGCGAGGGTTGGCTTCCAGAAGCTCCTGTTCACCTCGAAACTGATCGTAGCCCCCTGAAATGGGTCAGCAGGAAATTCAGAACAAAAAAACAAACGTACCCGATACCGTCCTCACGTGAGAATGGACACGTCGCTCACCACCAACCGCGAGAGCACGATCTATTTAAAAAAAGTAAGTAAAAAACTCAGTGGGCTTTGGCGCAGACTGGTGACCTGAAACATCGGGCCTAGAGGCTGGCAAGCATAGTGAGTTGCATGTCACCAGGAGACAAAACAAAAGATGACCATACCCGGAGTATATAATGCCGCTTCGGCTAGCCTTTCGTCTTCGTCGGGAGACAACTCATCGATGGCTAGATCACGACTCCCGAGACTAAGGGACACCGTCCTCGGGAAAGTATGATCGCCACGGTTGTCGTCAGGTTGGGCATCAGGGTCTTCACTTCCGCGATGGTGGTATGGTGGTGGCGAGGGTTCTTGGAGTTGCGAAGCAGCGTCGAAATCACGGACAGGGAGAGTACGAGCTTGAGATCCGTGGGCCCGCCGAGCGATTTGCGAAGATCTGAGGGGCACGGGTGATACCGGTCTACTAGAAATGCAGGACACAGGAGCTGTGGAATTGCTACGAGATACTGGTGCCATGGAACTGGCACGGGAGAGAGCTGCTGGTCTACCGGGAATAACAGGACCCTCATACGACGCCAGGGCCATAGATCCATTCTTCTCAACGGAGACTGGAGCCGTCGAACCATTGCGAGACACGGGAGCTGAAGGTTCCAGGGACGTCGGGACTGTCGACGTCGGAGCCGTCGATGTGCTGCGAGAAGTGGAGGGCGCTCTGGAGCCAGGGTGAGAAGGATCGGGTGTGCTGGAAGGAAGGTGAAAACCAAAGCGCAAGGAAGGATCCGAGACAGACGAGGAAGAAAAATTGTACGGTTGTGTTGCAGCAGAAGGGGTTTGCTATTTTGTGTTAAGTATGACGTAGGAACGAATGGAAAGACTTACTCACCTCGAGACCACCAACCTTCGAAAGCAGTCTATGCCTATCATTGACCACGGTCAACCGTTTGCCTGACGAAGGTGCCATCGGATTGACAGGCTCGTTCGCAGTTACAACGTCCGTATGTGTGACCCGCCTAGTGGACTGAATTTGCACACGTTCAAGACTTTGTAATTGCGCTATTTTTCCCCCGCTACCCTTTTTCGTTCGCGATGAACGGCGGGCATTGCCTAGCAAGTAGTTGGAATAATCGTGATGGATTTACATAGTGAGCGACTTACTGTCCGATATGGGGGAAGTTTTAACTCTCTTTCTGCCAACCTTATGGTTTGGTTCGGCTTCCGTCACTGAGTCATTGACGTCGTCTGCAGCTGGAAAACCAGTACGTCTCTTCGTCGAGGATCCTGCCATCGGAATCTGAGTTGGCACTAAGTGGCCTGAAACTGCTGGAGCTTGAAGGCGATGGAAAAACAAGGAAGTGGAAACGAACCCTCACCAAAATTCCGGCCAAGATTTATATCATGGTACCCGACGTGCCTCGAGGTGGGGATGTGTAAGAGGCATCAGTGATAATTACCTTTGAGTCCGCATAACCTGGCTGATGTGTCAAAGGCTTGCGTGGCGTTGCCTCGATGTTTTTCAACAGCGACGCGTTATACCAAATTTAGTAACCTCGTGTCGGGGACGAGTCATTGCAAGTAACTAATACTACGTACTACATAGTGTGATCCGGAATGCACGCTGTGAGTACGTAGGTACACACGTATCATCGTTTATCAAGGTCGATACTGCAATTAAGACTCCTCGGAGACTTTGCGACGAACGTTGCGCCCTTCAGAACAATAAGCCGACTGTGTCGAGGGACCTGGCCTATTCCGCATGCGTTCCCATGAGCGTTTCGCATTTGTCGCCCCAGCAGGTTTCTCCGTAGCATTGTTGAAGGCGTCCAAGAGGACTTCTGCAACAGCTGCGTGGGTGAGAACGACATCTTTGTCAGAATTCCGGGAGCGTTGCCAGTCAATCAGCTGATACAGACGCTTGACAACCGGCTTCAACGGCGCAAAGTAGGGGGTAATGTCCTCGAGCACGCTTTCGGATGACAACTGCCCGATCTTTTGATTGCGCAGTCCCTTGATGTCGTGAGGCGTTTTCGACAATGCCCATTGTTTGAGACAGGTCTCCTCGATCCCCCGATCGACTCGAACCTCGTTTGGTGCCTGATACAATACACATGTCCATACGAGGACATAAATGAGAGACTCTAAGTCATGAGAGAATGTGTGAGTGAAATCGGCAGTCGGCTTGTTATACTGTTGGAGGAGGTCTATGGCCATGAACGGGATAGTACCCTGTGTGTCGTCCCGTGTCAAGATGAAGCGTTTTGGATGAGATATCAACCTGCGTACCGTACGGTCACCACTAGAAACTCCCTGTTTCTCCGCGTTGATCAGATCGGCGTAGTCGAAGTCGATCAGAAGGCCGCGTCGAAAGCTCTTGTTAGCAATAATCTGCTCCCTTTCCCCTCCCTCCATGATGGCTACTACGGGCCACGGGGTGTCGCAAAGGAACATAAGGATGTTGTTGAAGCTAATGTCCCGGTGCAGGACCCCATAAACGCTGACCAGGACAAAGTGGACTAATCAGGAAAGAAAAGAGTAAAAAGGTGAAATACGCAATAAATATAATTGTACGCACCGTGAACGATATCGAGGAAGATGCTGATGAATTCCTGTAGACAAGAGAAATTCAGTACGGGCTCGCCTAACGGCGTCATGAGAAGGCGGCGATGTATGCGAGTTTCGAATTCCAAGGTTGCGACGAGAAAGGAGGGACGGAGCCAGTCCGTGGTTACGTCGATACCGTCATGTTGGATCGTCCATGCCTCGACCAACTGAGGTACTCTGAGAAGACCCTTGATTCGGATTAAGATCTCCTCTTCTTTGTACTTTCTCCCTTTGTGCGTCCAATAATCCTTGATAACATAGGATTTCCCCCCACGTTCCACGTGCCACGTGTTTGTGGCTCTGCCTCGAATCAAGTAGCTAACATAGATGTGACGCACGACTGGATATCCGGTTTTGTTGATGTATATGATTCGAGCCACATTTGCAGCAGTGATACTGCGAGGACGAAACAATAAGGAGGGGGATAGCGAAGGATCAGTGAAGGTAGGATCAAACCCAAGCACCCTGGGACCCCCATATGCGAGGGTATATATGATCCGGATGAACAAGTCAGCCGATTTATGAATGTCGTGGCCAAGGGAATGAACCGCGCCTGAACGATCAAAAATATGAAGGCGGAACTCCTGACGGGCTAGGGAGAGGGCTACAACGAAGCACCGATGAGGTTGCGAGATGAAAACGGCGTACGCTTTGCGAGTAATGGAACGACGTAGTTGAGCGCTGTAGGATGATGTTGTAATCTCCATGAACGCTATGACGTTGTGCCACGTGAAGCCGGTGTGAGGGTCGAGCTGCCCGCAAAAGACAAGGTCGGGCTTGACGCTCATCTGCGAATGCTCCACCGGCCTGGTGGCGTACTGGGAGGACCACAGACGGATGCCATACTTGTGAGTCGGCGCGTTTGCTGCCCGTGACATGGACCGTGTACGACGAAGTCCACCCGGTGCTGGCTGTGATCGTGACATAGACTGTGTAAGGCGAGGCCCGTCCCAACCCTCAGGACGAGATTGGTCCGGAAGATCAGAGGGAGGCGTAAATGAGGAAATGATGAGATTAAGCCAGTCGGTCACGTCACTCTCTTCAGCACCTCCGACTGGAATGACCGTTGCCTCGACGGTTTCGCATAAGTTGGTGTGAGGGATTATGCGGGTAATGGATTCCCGCCGAAGTGAGGACTTTTCAGCACTACTTGCAGTAGCACGCCTCTTTGACGACGAACTAGTGGCAGAAGAGCCTCGTTTTCGCAGAGCTTGAGGGATCAACGTCGGCTCCCAAAAGCCACTCTTGTATAGCTGTATGCCGTCGTCACCTTTCAAGGCCTGAGCCTTGATTGTATCGACACTGGCTAGCGAGGAAAGCCGACACCAGAAGATGATATAATTTCCGCGTTGACCTCGCGCCATTTCGAAGATCGTTGCGTCTTCGAGTTCAGTACTCAGCTCGGCGTCGAGAGTGGCAGCTTTGAAAATCCTTCCGTCCGGTGGAACAGAGGTCGTTTTTGCACGGAGAGGTGTGAATACGAATTCGGTGATTGCATTGCGAAAACTTGGAGGGGGAGTGGCGGTCATTTTGCGGTGCAATCAAGGGATGGTATCGAGGGACGAGGGAAGTACAGTATTGGGGGAGTCGGAGATCAATAGCCGCGCAACGTACTTAATTATAGCATTGTAGCAGCATACATGAAAAAATCCTACTAAGCTCGTCGAAAATAAGTTACAGCTTAGTCTGTTATTCCGACGAATCAAAAACTAGCCCATGATTCAGCTGTACAGTTCATGAGATCAGAGTTCACCATTTGACCGAAAAATCCACTAACCTCATCGAAAGAGAATAATAAATCTGTTTGTTCCAGAAGGGATTGAGCCAGAAGTCGGTTGAAAATGAATTGGCCGTGTGTTTTGTGAGGCGTGGATTCGCTGTCTTTCCGAAGCGAGGAATCAGGTGAACCGGACATCGAATATGAGACAACGGGAGAACGCCACCGATCGGTTCCCCACTAGTCCTCATTGCACGTTTCAAAAGGTGGAGCCCCGCCGCTCCTGCCTCCGTCGTATGTCCTACAGGAGGAGGGGTAACATGAAAACGTTGAACATAAGTGAGAAATTGATCGGAGTGGAGCATACGGAAGACCAGACGCAGTTGGACAACCATGTGTCCTATATTGGGTGCTATGATGACCCTGCAATCTAACACTGACGGACATTACTCACCGTTCAAACCGCGTGACGGCCAGTCACTCTCGGCGCCTGAACTACAAACTACATGATCATATAGTCCATGCGGATGCTCATATGAAGGGGGAGCAACATTCAATGTTTGAGCAGCTTCGACCGTCTCGGGATGGTGATAGTTTCGAACCTGCGCGCGTATTCTAGTCCAAATTTGAAGCTTGTCAGTTGGAATGTTGATGTTCGTTGAAGTGCGTCTGCTATGACCCGTGATTTCAAAGTCCTGACCGTTCGAACACTGAACAAAATAGTCACAGATGGCCGAACGGAGGTCGGGTAAGCCGAAGAGGGTGGCGGCCTCATCGATGGTCATTCGTTGATGCGGTTTGGCAGCGAGATGGATCCCTGTAGTAGATGACGCGAATGTATGGTGTGGGCGTGGCGTATTCCCATTGGCGAGCTCGTTGGCAATCCTGAAGTAGTCAACGACTTTACACACAGGAGAGGGATAAACGAGAGATTCAGACGTCTCCTCGTCGGGTTCATGGTCTTCGTCATCAGGATCGCCATTGTCGGAGGAAGGGGTATGGGAAGATACAATCTTAGTGGCCAGGTCGAATTTAAGACACTTTTCTGCACGGTCGAGATGGCGCACGATTTGAGCATAGTAATTTTGATTGTTGCCTGCGCGCGCAGGAATCTTGATTTCTGTAACGTGTGCGTGTTCGGTCACGTCTGCGGACCACTGCATAGGGGCTCCAGAAACGCGGACGGAAGGAGCAACATGCTGCATGAGTTCAAGCTTCGGAATTTGGAAATGTTCCGAACGTGCACCGGCGGCTAAGATGGCATGTTTGTGACTGTGGAAAGACGCCAAGGTGGCATCGAGTTTAGCCAATGCCCGTTCATCGAAGCTGGGCATTTGAGAGATGTAACGGAAATCTAATAATGCACGGATAGCAGCAAGGAAGCGAAGAGGTACTGCACCAGTGACGACACAAAGAAGGTACCACTGGATTGACCGGTGATCACGACCGGTGACTTGCTTCAGTCCTGAAATTCCATCGTCAAAAGAACGGTAACCAATTGGTGTCTGGAGAATGCTAAACCGGTAATCGATCTCGTCCGCCCCGAGAGCTGAAACACACCATTGAATGTCATGGTCCCAGGCAAATCTAAAAAAATGATGCAGCGGTTCGACCTTCAAGAACCGCGCCGGGTCGGACAACGGCCAATCCCTCCAAAATGGTTGATGAACACCATTTAAACCATAGGACTTTGCTGCCTTGAGGAAAGCAATAAAATCTTCAGGATCGGCTCGAGCACAAAGAGAGCTAATGGCGTCGAGAGTGTGCGCAGCAGTTCGGGGTTCGTGGCGAATATGATCCCCAAATTCTTTGTAAGTAGCCGTTGACATGGGAGACACCTTCGGGCTTGTGCAGGCTAACATACATTGCTCGGGGGTATCCGCAATGTATCCGACAAGCGGGGTAAAGCAGTACCGAAGATTTCCACGTGGGTCATTCATCATAACGCCGATGGTCGCGGCGGTCTTCAGAGGTTCAAGTACCAAATCGAGACAGCGATGGAACAGGCGATCGGAAAGCAGAGAACGGACGCGTGACTTCTTGTGGATAAAAGCTGGAACCGGAAGAAGCGCAAGTAAGATGTGCGCGTGGAGGGAACCCTTGCTGTGAATATCTGAGTCGATGTTCGCTAGACTAAGGAGGAGGGGATGCGCCATGCGGTTTCCGGACATGACGGAGATGTTGGTTTTATTGGATGAAAGAACGATGCCGAGTAGGGTGCTACCAATAGGTAGCTGCTCCTACGATCATATAAGCGAAATAGATATCAGATAGAAAAGCACTCACCTGTAAGTCCCAAGCGTGCTCACCGGAGAGCCATTCGTCGTATTGACGCGTGATCCTAGCAGCGGAATCCCAGACCTTCCTCGGAACAAAACCGATATGATCTGCAAAGAAGGGGTGGCTAAGAAGGCTCTGTACACAGTCGACGGGATCACGATAGAATAGTGTAACCGGTCGCTTTACTGGATGATCCGTGTGTATGACCTTTGAATGCCAACGTGGACCAGAGGGTAAGAGCTCTGCGCGCCGACGTAGCTCTTTCGCAGACCTAAACGATATTGGAAGTTGCCTGATCTATGATGCTGGTTAGTCACAAGGGTTATCCGAAGAATGGACGGCTCACCAAGTCGAGAGATAAGAAATTGTCGATCGCAGCCATGCTCAAACGAGAACGCAATAGCCACGAAGCGACTTGCCAGTCCTTTCGGGAGGCAAATGGATAGAATAGATTGTCTTTGCGCAACTCCCCGTATTTGTCTGAAAAGAAATCATCCATGAAGGTTTTACCCCCAGGATAACTCTGGGAAGCACCGCGGTACTCTTCAACAGTCACACCGTTTTGTGAGCTAACGCTGGCTTGGTCTTCTGAGCCGTCGTCGGGTCCTTGCAGATCCACCCCTGCATCCTGAGTTTCAGAGTCAAATGCCATGTCATCCCAGTCGTCAATAGGTGGTTCGCTCAAGTCCGTTTGCATGCCCACGCTGGGTCCAGGATGATCGTGAGGACGTCGAGCTTGAAGCATCTGAGATGTTGCTGGTGGCGGAGAAGGTATTTGTCGCGGTGGAAGATTGCTAGCGGTTGAAGTTTCCAAACCATTTATGTCGTCGAGAAACGTACCGCAAGCGGACGAGGGTTGATTCATATGTTGCAAGACACGGGTCTCGTTCGCGAATCTCCTCCCACATCGGGGACAAAATGACGTCTTCCGGACGCGAGGTAGTCGGACTTTCTTTGCTCTTGGCATGAGAAGACGCGAGAGGAGAGAACAAATCTCGCAGAGGCAAAAGTCGACGTGACTCGTGAGCACCAAATTTCATATTATGCTTACCCTAGCGAACTTCAAATTGCAGGCTGTGCAATGAGTAGTACTTACAGACTTCACAGAGACCCGGCTCGAGGCGCGATACGTGATACGCGAAAGGACGTAATCGATCAGCTGGAGTCGGTTAGTTCTTGATGGGCCTCGCATAGCCACCTTATAACGCACCTTTATTCCCCTACACCACCATCACCGAAACCAAGTATTATCAACATGTCAGTTTGTTCTTCGAGTCCCTGTCCTAGCCATCTAGAAGCCATTGTTCCAAAGCACGAACCCGATGATGCGGAACTTAGTGTCCTCCGTGGCGTGGACGGGGCTAATGACGAATGGGTAAGTAGGATTTTTACATTCGGTAAGCTTTGTTTCCGGGTTGACTCACGAGACGTCGAAGGGTGCCTTTTCAGTTCCCCAATCCTCTACCGAAGCAGAGCTTCTCCTGGAGACCGTACGAGCTGACTGCCAGCGACGCAAGATCCAGAAGCAACTTGCCGTCCAGACGGTTCAGTACAATATGTTACGATTGGAGTATAGTCGCCTACAAGTTCAGCGCGCGGAACGACGTGTTTTGGAGGCGGAGAGTCATGTCGGTCGTGCTCGGTTGGTGATCAGGCGATGTGGGTATGCTCAGTCCAGTCTCCCGGTTCAGATGAACGGTGTCTCCAATCTGGATTGGAATGACGGTACGCTCATACTGTTCTTCTCTTGTACCACGCGCATACTAATTTTGAGTTTATTTCAACTGGTCTTTTAGTAGTGGCTTCCGCCACCACCCATGTTTCCAACTTGTTGAATGACCATGCCACTACTAGTACAACGTCGAGCTTGTATCATTGCCACCGCTAAATTGGATACAATATTGTTGGCATCAAACCTGAGTTTCATGCGTTGAACGTTCGAATAATTGCACGTCTCAATCTTTGCCGCTACTACCACGCTCGAGGCTTGAATCAACCTTGAATGCTTATGTAATACATAAACTGCCTCAGCTTGCTCCTCCAATTTCCAAGTCTTGTTCGATATAACAGTACGTTCAACGCTCGACGCTTTGTTGGGATTCTCGGGAATGATCGAGAGGGTGCGCAACGGGACGGGAAGTACGGGGGGAATTGCCAGTGAATGGGTACGTCTTCAAGTCGGCTCGTAGGTTCGTACACTTCCGAGTCCCATTTGATTACCCCTTTGCGATACAGATGTGAAAAGGCACAGGACCGTGTCGACGTACCGCGACTCGAAAAGGAGGTACCGTCTTGCTGTTTGAGCTATGCCTACACGATTATCAACCGCTGACAAGAAGACGATAAAGCGACAGTGAGGTGGAGCACGGCGAACGAGGTGACAACGTGAAGACACAAGCGTCGCATCGTTCAAGGCCTTCAGACACCTTCTGACGCCGCCGTTTAACCACATTATCTTGTCGACAGTCTGAAAGGAGGTCTTCGCACCTAGCACCAAGCCGTCCTCTCCACACGTCTATCAAACGTTCACATCTCGTCCCGGTCTCCACATTGGTGAGCTTACTTTACGTGCCTTCGTCGATGAATCTCAGCGCCCACAACCAACACGTGTGTACAGTGGCACTGCTTCAAAGTCCCTCTGAGGTGCAAAGTCAGCACCTGCCCTCGCCGATATGGGCATGTTCTTCTTCCTCCAGTGTGATGCGCATCCCCTTCGAATGCGGTACCCCCCTGCGAACTCCTTCCCCAAGAGCCCTATCTAATGCCGGTTGCATAGTCGACGACAACCCGGTGGCTTGGATCGACACAATGTCCAGGAGGCTCGGCAGGCTCTACCACATCACTAAGTACGCCCAGTTCTCCTTGTATGGGTTGGTTGTAGGAATTGACACGTCCCTCGAACGGATTTTTCCAGGAGCCCAAAGTGTGCTCCATCATTATTCTTGGCGGGCGTCTTCAACGCCATCGGCATAGTGCTCGAAACCTGTTTGACTGCGGTAGCACCTGCGCCGCTACCGACCACTGTCCTAGGCTCTGTTACCTAGTTTCAGGTGTTGGTCAGGGATTCGTGTTTTTGAACACCCCCGAGGGCGTCTTTGATTTACTCGACAAAGCCCACCGCGATCAGTCGTGTCGATAGCAAGGTACTGGATTGTCCACCATTCTCAGAAGCTATCTCGAAAATCCGTCCACATTTTAGGACCATCTCCGGCGCTGAGCAACGTGTACCACCCTTCGGTGTTCCCGGCGTGGGATGGATCGATCCAATTGACGTTCCGAGGACGATCGTTGATATGATGGATGGTTAGGGTCTTTTGGTTTTTGTCCCAGCTGCGGTATGCTTATTGCTTCTCTCCAGGACGACAGGCAGAGGGTCATTTAGGGGCAATCCGAGCACAAAGCGCTCGCGTCCTGTACGTTTCGTTAGTTTGTGTTACTTTTCTGACGGCTCGTGGCAACGTACGAGAATAGATTACCAAAAGGTGCGGGGACGCCTCACAAGTGTTTTATGAGGGAAACCGACGACGTCTCATCATATGCCTGTGCTCGACAGCCTCTTGGAACAAATGCGCAGCACCTACGAAGTCTCTACAATCCTCTTTACCGTACGTCTCATACTCTTGGCATTGCTCCTCCCCTCATACATCCGTTTTTGGTGTCTGTGGCAAGATCCGGAGTGTCATTCGCGCTACGGTACAACAATCCGTAGTACTCGAACGGGCCAGGTAGAAAACGAGACCGCAGGTTCCCCACTGTTAAAGATTAACCATCACTTTGTTTTGCAGTGCCGTTGTCATGGAGTTGCTGAGAGGGAGTGTACTTTCGATTAAGTCTCGACGTGTCCGTCATGCGATAGGTCGATTGATGCGTGTGACATGTTGTTAGGTCTTCCATACTAGTATGTGGGACACTTGGATGTGTAGCGCAGTATGTTGATGCCCAGAGGGGGTCACTCGTCGTCTGTCTTGGCTTCCATTCGCACGGACCTGTCCAATGTCCAGTTACTATTCCCGAACATTTAGTTTGTGTGTGCACGCGAGACATGAATTTCTAGCCTGTCAGGATGATTCTATGCGACGACTTCGATCTCCCTTCTGGATCTCACGTGCTTAATCTGTCCAGATATGCAACTGGTTGAATGGGACAACAGAGTGGCAAGCATGCAATCTGCACATTATACAGCCCGAGTCGCTCGGACTCTACTGTAGAACAGTTTGTAGGATGAAATAAAGTGTCACAAAAGAGTAATGAGCATCGTGCATGATTGAAGGGCCAAAAACCTGGAATTCGGGCATGCTGTGAGCCACAACTTGAATGTGCAAACGGCGATCAGACGGTATCGAGAGTTCTGCCGAACAATGCATCAACATAGTGCTATCGCGAGCCGCAATTCCTGTCACTGTGTCACCAGCACAGCCACTTTTCAAGTTCTAAATTCTATAGCATTCAAGTTAGTAGCTCTGAGCCTTGCCACTGGCACTGACTCGGAGTGAATGGTGTTATGTAAGTAATAGCACTGAAGGGAACTATTGTGTTACTGGTTTGGCTGTACTGGCTGTTGAATCTGTATACTAGCACACCTGAAAATCAGATACACAGCCACAGTGTCTGTGTAGACTGTGTAGGCCTTCCTATGTGGCAGAATCTGGGAACACTATAGTCTGAAAAGGTCAGTTTGCTGATGTGAGATTGCGAAGGTTTGTCGTCATCTTCTAGCTCTTCCTGCAGAAGTGACTGATCCCTGGATCGATTGTCCAGCCCCAATACAACACGGGACCCCGAAGGATTGTCGAAATCGCCGAATAGACTCATCAGCAAACCACTTCTTGCTGGACAACACTGTCAAGTATTGTATAGCAGCTAGAGTTAACCAGCTAGGTCCAGGTTGGACAATCCCATCCAGCAGCCATTTGACTGTGCTGAACTATGTAGTGCT
>JBBPUM010000204.1:0-23490 GCA_038094695.1 Chiua aff. virens
GGATGATGATGTGGCTCTTGACACGCTGGCATCGGATTTCGGAGTCCTTGTTTGGGGAGACATCTGGAATGACACCGCCACCTTCGCCATCACGGGGCACAGGATTCGAGGCTGAGGGGAATAATGAACGGGTCGAGAAACGCAAAGGGGAGCGAGATAGTGGGTCGGACGACGCGAACAGGAATATGACGCCCTCGTCGGCCTCACCACCGTCTGATTCACCAGATGATCACGGTCCATCTCGGAGGTCGACATCAGGCGGGGAAGACAGCTCAGAAGACAGCCAACGACGGCGAAAGAAACGTGGGGTCGACGCACCAGAGTCACGTACTCATTCGCAAGTAGGCCGTCGTTCCTCGACGACGCGTAAAGAACGTAAGCAACATCTCATCCCGCGTCGTTTCGTCTGGGCACCTAACAGAGAAATCCTTGCATACCCATACATGATCTCGAAAGCGCGACATGGTCATGGACGTCGTGGTTCTGGCTCGCGTCGTCACCATCATCACGCGCACACATCGGAGCCCAAGATTTCACCCGCCTCGCCAGATCCCTTTGCAATGGGTAAGACAGACGCGCTATTTTCTCATTTTCTCCCCTTCTCGACCAGCTGACCTTCCCAAAGCATTCGCAAAGGCACAACTAGAGCTGGTGGACGCACCCCTCCTAACGGCACCACCCGCCGCGATTCCAGACAGGGATGGAACTGAGGATCCGGCATCCCGGTTTGACCAGCACCGCCGGCTCGATACGCCGGCTCGCATCGCCCGGCCCGCAAACGATGCAAAAGTGGATGCGAGCGTAATGGACGCACTTTTACACGAAACGGCGGCGGCAGCAGATGCTACGAGGGCGTTGGCGGAGAGGGTAGATGCTTTAGAGAGGGTGTTACAGGTACGGATGGGTGGAGAGGCTCAGGATGGTAAAGCTGAAGGCGGCGCTGGGAACGAGGTAGATGGTAACATCGACAGTGTAGAAAAGAACGGCAACATGGACGTCGAGGACGGGCTGAGGCTGCAGCTACGGATCGCCGAGGCAGAGCGGGATAAGGCACAACGGATCGTGCAAGAGATGACGGCATTTCTACTAGATGGGGAGCGTGCAACGTTGCAACGGGGAAGTGGATGATGAAGGTGCGACGATCTACGGGTATGGACGGTTTCTTGATCTTTATCATTCTTGGGTTGAATGCTGCATTATACAATCATGTGATAGACGTCCCAGTGTCCCTTGTTTCCCCCGATTCATCGAACCTTATGTATTGTATCATAACATCATCATCATCAATTTGTATGTAAGCTCTCTTGTACGCGTATTGTTATGTGCGACTCATCATCAGAGGCACCTGGACACGGCCGAGACTCGAGTATTCGGTCCTCCGACTGAGCGTGCCTTGTCACCGTGACGTGTGTCGAATCAAGGAACCGCAAGCCTGATGTACCGACCAGGGTCACCCCTTCGTTCCTTGCCTGACCCTTGAGGTTTGCAAGCCTTACATTCCACCGCGCGTCACGGTGTACGTCAGAAAGGGGGGACGAGTAATAGGCCAGGATGACCAGTGGTGCCACTTTCATCCAAACGACATCATATCTTGATCGCCGTTCATATCGTCGACACGTTACGGCACGATCCGACTTGTCTCTTCGGAAGCGAGGCTGCTCCGCTATGACGTCTCGGGAAGCCGCGCCAGTACGCGGAACGTCGACTTGTGAGAAGCTTCCCGGATCGAACCCAGGATAGACGGTAGCTATGCAAGCACTAGAAGGAAAAAGACAGACAAACAGACCTCCTAACAGACTTCCGAGTCGGTCCTATAGTTCATGACTAGCAGTGGAGGTAGCAAATCCATGAGCGTTCGCCACAAGACCAAAACTAAGGCACGTGCTTCAGATGAGAACGCTGAACAACTCGATGACGGAATTTCTGGTTCCGACGCTAGATGCCAGTCAGTGTCAGTGTCACCTTAAGTCTTCAAGTTGGCTCGGAGTAAGCGAGCGCTAGGCGAGTAGCATTTACATACTAACCGTAAGTTGCTGTCATTGACAATATTTGTTGACAACACTGAGAGCAGGGCGCAGAAACCTGGGTTAGAGAATCTAGTCCTAATCGCACGGATCCCCAAGGTAATCAGCAGCGCCTACATCCCAGGTTTTAAACTTGCTCTGACCTGGAGGAGCGAGCTCTCCAGTCGAGGCGAAACGAGACATTTATTTCATTTGCTCCGAGGGATGTGACTTGGCGGAACTTGGGCGGTCCAACTGTCATTGAAGCCGTCGAATGACAACAAACATCCGAACAAATAACCTAGCCTTGATACTTACCTCACAGGTGTCTTCAAAGCGCATCAAGTCATTGGTTTGACGTGTTGTTTGGTGTGACACTTGGTCACACGAGTAGAAGAGTCACTCGAACCCCGGTTCTAACGTTCCCCTGTTCGAAAAGAGAGGGGGGATACAACGACGACGGCCCTCTATTTATACTAAATCCGTAGCCGCCCAAGAACCCTGATAACGCGACCGCCAGAGCCCGATTGCGTGACTCTCGACTCTCTACTACCCGAGTCGTAGCCACTGCTGACTAAGTATCCGTGACCGTTACATTCGGATTCACGACCACCAGAGAGCAAAGCTTTTTTGTACACAGAATCGTGTAGGCGCAATGGATCCCGATAACGCAAGCAGCACAGAATTCATGACATCATGACATTGTGCTCTATGGAGTCCAGCTTGCTTCCCGCTCAGACGAAGGAGCCCTCGATACCAACCAACACTGCTTACCCGTGTATATTCGGCCATTCCTGAGGTAGTTGGCATCGTCCTGTCACCGGACTGACCAAGCGAACTTCCTTTAGGCCGCTGGTTGGTTGTGAGCTCTAATCCCACATCGCCTAGCCAGACATTCGTAGGTGAGCAGCCTTTAGAATCTCTGTCCCCGAAGTGGCAGGCTGAGTTTGACAAAGTTTGCATGTGCCCGACAGCTCGATTCGACGAACAGTGTGCTAGAATCAGCTTCACCTCTTCCCTTGGGATAGAAGAAGGGATCGTACTCGGTCGGTCCTCGATAAACTCCGGTAACTACATCTTACTTGCTGTTTGCATGATTGTAGAAGATGAAATTCACTTGTCTCAGTGTTGCTTGTGCGATAGATGGCGATGGGGCTCTCACATCCCCTCGCTTTTGTCGTGAAAAACGTGGATCTTCACTCAGCTCATCCGACTTTGTGAAAAATATCAAGACACTGCCTTATATCGACGAGGATAGCACAAACATTCCTTTCAGGATTTACCTGCTTGTGACTCGAAGCGTGCTAATGGCAGAAAAGAATAGGGTTTATTTCTTCGTGGCTTAGGTTAGTGGAAATCTAGCGCTGAGCATCAGCTTTGAGCCATTATGATCACTACTGTTTTCGCCATGACATTCCAGGTTCCGGAGTCAGAGGTATTGGACTAGAATCGTTCCCTCGCGACCATGTTCGCTTCTTCGCTATACTGCTTACATAATCAAATGCGTAGATTATCTCGTAGCCTTTCGCTATCACGAACAACATCTGCCGCTTCGTCCCGCCTCGTCAGCCTCGCGTTTCCGGCATACGACTTTTCAACAAGAGGGGCAACCCGGAATGGTCTAACTCTCCTTGGGCTGAGCACATCAGTGCTGACAATATATTTCGGAGGGCATCTAATCACATTTGTGTAAGCTATCAATATTGCGCTTCTTGCTTCGGACCGCGTTATCTAATGTCTTTTTCTCTTCTTCCAGGGTTGTTCATATGTGGACGATGCGTAATAAATTCCACTTTCAAGTCGAGGTTAGTTGTTAAAATGATATTTCTTACTACCTTTCTTTGACTTGTCATAGTGTCAGGACGCTGCTGCTTGGGAGAATAAATTTTTGGCTCGTTGAAAGAAACGATCGGAATTGGGCGGCTCGTCGTGAGTGACGCGAATTGTAGCATACTCGGGTAACGTCGAAAAATCTCCTTGTGCCGATGCACCCGGATCATATACAACATAAGGGAGGTTACAGCAACACCCCTGTTCATTGTAGAACAATGTTTAGTTTTCATGTTCACTCTATCTAATTCACTTCTGATCGATGGGTATGTTGATCGCTTGTTCCTTTCCACTCGCCGAGTCCTGATGATACTTTAGTCTCGGAACCATCCGTTTTTGGGATCGCCGCTTTAGGAAGCTGATGCTTCATGAAAGGTTTGGACACTGCTATGTAATGACAGCAGCCGATGCCAAACAAATATAACACGGGCTAGGTCCTGCTGATATTGACAATGCAGCCCTGATACCAACTAGCCGCAGCATATAAAGGCAATGCCGGGCCCCAATGGAACTCACAACCTATTGTGCCCTAAATGGAGTTCTACTTGCTTCCTACTCAGACAAAGTGGGTCCTTGATACCAGCCGTCATCCACCCGTGTATACTCGGTCAGTCCTGAAGTAGCTCGTCCTAGTATCGTCGTCATTGGACTGACCATCTTGTGGACTTTTCCTAGACCGATGGTTGGTTCCGAGCGTTGGATGCATAAACTTTGGTCAACCTTTAATGGGCGAGTAATTTATCTGTTCTCCCCATGTCAACTCTGATTTGACAAAATTTACATGTCGACAGAGCTGGTGAAATGTGTGGGGGAATCAACTTCACCACTGAGCTCACATTGGAAGAACTGAGGGATCGTACTCGCCTTGCTCTCGATAAATTTCGGTAAGGGCATCATATTTGTTCTTTACATGACCAAGGGGTGATACATCTATTAACCAGTTACGTTTGTCCTATCATTGCCTGTGCGGTAGAGGGTGACCAATCTCCCAAATGGGTGTACACCCCATCGGCCGATCGCGAGGCATGGTTCAACCTTGCTTTTGTCATTGAACCGCGTGGACCTTCCCTCAATTCATCTGAGTTTGTGAAGGATATGAACCTTAGACGACTGCCTTATGTTGGGACGGATGGCACCCGTACTCTATTTAGGGTTTATTTGATTGCAACGTTGGAAGAAAGCAACGATGACAGAAGAGAATATGGTCTATACCTTCATGGCCCACACTTCATGATGGATGGTGGGCCTATGCTTCACGCGGTCAACATGATGTTCCAATGGATTTCTGGGAGTGGGATGGACGTGATGATCACACCTTCAGAAGAGTGGAGAAACCTTCCAGAGGACATAGTGGTCGCGACGGGAGGGGTGCCTAAAGAATGGGAGACTTCTGGTGTAGAGTTGCTATATGATCTCACGAAGCAAGTGAATAAGATGTTTGCGGTAGGCCTTCATCCTTATTCATGGCTCCGGAAGTGCTGATGTGTTAGTACAGTCTGATTACGAGTTATTCCTTCCCCCTCGCCCCCTGGATATGTCCGAGCGACCAATTCGTCGTAATATCACTCTATCGGAGTCGGAAACAAGGGTGGTTGTTGCGCATGCGAAGAGACTAGGTGTCTCGATTACGGCGTTGTTTAAAGCAGCGAATGGCTTAGCGCAATTCAAGATGAATCCAGTACCTCCAGGCGAGGACATCGATTTCCCTCATGCTACGACCCTGTCAGTGATACTATTTACTGCTGCTGTGCTGGATATGCTGACTCTCCACTGATTCTCAGTGTATCCACTGAACGTTATCTGAAACCACCGTTTCACCCGAAGACGTATTTCGCGTCGTCTCTTTGTGTTATGCCTTTGCGCGTCCCAATGGCTAAGCCGTTGAGAGAAGGTAGCGAGAAGGCAACACTGATCATGACGGCAAAAAGAATTCAGGAGCAGTTTGACAAATACTTGGCCCATCCTTGTCTTCCCATTTCGACTGCAGTGCTTGTACAGCAGGCTGAGTCAATCCTTCAGAGCGATCAGACAGCCACTGATCTCACGACAAAGTTACCCCCATGGCAATGCAACTTACAGAACCTCGGTCAGCTGGAGAGTAAAATCCTACTGCAACAGGGCCACATCAATATTGGCGATCCATGTTTCGGAGCGCGTTTAACTACATTTGCGTAAGGGATCGACATCAGAACTTACCGCAACATCTAATAACTTTCTCTCGGCTCTTCGTCTCACAGATGTGTTCACATGTGGACAGTACGGAAGAAGCTTCACTTTCAGATCGAGGTTGGTTATTGGAATCTCTTTATACTTTCACGGTCATAAGCTATCATAATCTTAGGGTGCCGCTGCCTGGGGAGATGAAACTTTGAAAACATTGTTAGAGGAAACGGTCAGAATTGGGTTTCTCGTTGTGGATAATGCAAAGCTGTAGCGCGCTTGAGTAGTATCGTACTATTTCTCAGTAAACACGCACCATGTGGGCCTGATGGAAGACTTCCATCGGCATCTTTATTTTGTGTTGATGATCTCAGGAAGTTAAGTGACGCGCTTGAGAATAGATCATCTTATTATGCGCTACACGAACTTGAAGGTGGTTCGGTATGTGAAGTATTTTATTCGGAGGCCACCACTCGCTGAGAATTCGAAGCACTCTAATCATGAACTACACTGGTAGATACCACAGGGCGTATCAAGGGCACGACATTTGGCAAAGTTGACATAATGCCCACTAATGAAACAAAGTATTAGCGCCTAATGTAGATATGTCACGCAAAGCCTAAGCGAGAAAATGCAATCTGTGAATCATAGAGATTCACAGCTGCAATGGTTCCAGCGAGTTTTGGTAATACAAAGATGTGTAAGGGTCTCACTTAGTCCACGCAGAGCAGAGGTAAAGAGGTTCATCATCCGAATACTTTATGGGTCGGTTGCGCATAGCAGTATCTATCCGGGTTGTGGTAGTGGTGTAAAGGATATCTTGATGGAGAATGCATTGTCCTCTTTGCGCGTTACGTGCTCTTATAACGAAGGAGAAACGAAGAACATATTGGGAAAAGAGGATTCACTTTAGCTATCCGCGTCTAAAACAAGGACTGAGAAGTATCGCCAATAGACCTCCAACCAGGAGAGTTCCTTTTGGAACGAAGGCATTCCATCTCGGAATGATATCCATCTGAGCCGCCTGGAGCCAGAAAAACCAGCCGTCGGCATCTATTTCTGTCCCCCAGAAATACTCCTGTAGCCAAGTAGCAGAAGAACCTGAAACACCGAGTTAAACTCTGGGTATATTTGAATGACTTCCACGTACCTTCCACAGGACCCGAGGGGCCAAAGCCAAACAAACTTAGAAATGGCCGAGTTATCCATGATTGTGGAGCAGATAGGACGGCAACACTAAATGCGACGGCAGGCAGAAGCTGAGAATGCCGTTCGTTGATATCCCCTGTGAAAGTTGACAATTTTCAATTTATCCTCTGCGCGCAAGGACAAAACGACATACCGACTGCAAATATAAGCGCATGAACATGGGGCGCCAGTGAGCTAAGAAAAGTTTCAACCCCTTCCTCGATCCCGTAATGCGTGGCAAGCTTTCCGAGTACTAGGGTGGTGTCGTCTAGGACCTGGATAACCATCTTTTCCCTTTCAGCGTGGCTGGGGACCCTCTCAGGAAGAGGAACGCTCTTCATGTTGCGATAAACCTCCATAAAAGCACTCTCGAGCTCGACAACAAAGATTTCGGACGTGACGTGACGAGTATCCAGGATGCCTTGAATGTCGTCTTGGAAAGTAGCGGAGGCGCTGACAATGTGATTCATAGAGGATATGATGTCGGTGAACTTGGTAGACTTGAACCCTGGAACCATGCTTGTAAGAAGGTGATGAACGTAATCATGTAGGAGCTGCTCGTTTCCCTCGACGATGCCCCAAAAGTCATACGCTGAGGGATTGGCAGGTACGTAGAAGGCGTCGGGGTGGTTCCCACTTGTCTGAGTGATGCGGTCAAGATCCGGTAGGGACCACGTTTCTACCAGTGAGATGAGAACATTCCAAGTAATACATTTGTGGACCAGCTTGCCTTGTATATTATCAATGTTGTGGGATGGGTTTAGAAATGCTGAACGAAAGTGAGAGCAAGCCTTGATCTGAACCGGAACATTGCTCACATGCCCAGAAATCTGCCTTGAACGTATCTAATAAAGAACATTTGATCAGGACGGCTTGGACTGGAGTACGGATCAACTTGGGGCCCTACCACCATACCCATCTGCAATCCCACGCCGTGTTGCTTCAGCCTGCAATCCTGGGTCTACAATGTTTGCGCCAATTATAACGGTAGGAAAAGCCAAGGAAATGAAAAGGCGAGGGGGGGAGAGAAGTGACAGCGGAATGCGCATGATGGCGGGCGTCGACAATTGACGACCTCGTCCGAGGTCGCTTGGAAAAGCGTCGAGACAGCGCATAAAATTAGTTCCACCGTCGGCTACATATCATATGATCATTTGCCTTCTTTCCTTTTTTGTGTGAAACATAAAACATCTTCCTGTCCAGGTTCCGATCGAGTCAAGGTGAAAGGTCTTCGAGCTTGGCGGCTGGCAAGTGGATGAGTTCGAGTCTTACGTGAGTCGAAGGGACACGTTCTGGTCACCTTTCCTGTCGCGGCCCCGAACTCAGGCTTCTCTGAGTCAGTCAACCCTTCCAATTCCAGCCTCCCAGTTCAGCATCGACTTTGTCTATTGCATCCCAAGTGCCGGCGCGACTGGGCATCTTCGCCTTTTTGGCCGAATGTGCCGTGGTTCAGGCTCAACGTTTAGCGTTCGAGCCCGAGCCTCAGGTGATTCGAGGTAATGACTTCGGAATCTGCGGCAGATATTGAGCGTTGTATTGAACACTGAACGTTTGAACATTGGACTTGAAGCTTAAAGTCTAACTTGATAAAAATTGAAGCGTTTGATGAAAGTATTGGTTTGAGCCCCGACGAGGCCGGGAATTCATGCATGAATTCACTATAAGATTTACGTCGGCGAACCTTGCAGCAATTTACCAGTTCTCCACGTTTTCATCATACATGGAGGATTTTGGTGTACAATAGGTACTAGTACTAGTGAGGCAACTAACAGCCAAGGATGCCGCAAGAGAGATGGAAGAAGGGGCTTTTGAGCTGGACTGAGTCATATATTTGTCGACTTGGTTGAGTCAGGTACGCCGGTTGAAGCAGGGACCAAAAAGTATCGCAAGTAGACCTCCGAGCAAGATGGTTCCTTTCCCGATGACTCCTGCCCACGTCGGGATGACACCCATTCCAGCTTTTTGGAGCAAAGAAAACCAGCTTCCGGCTTCCACAGCAGCTCCCCAAAAACGGCTTTGCAACCAAGCAGCGGCAGAATCTATTCACATAGTTGAGTTCAAGATGTATATTGCTTTAGAATCCCAACGTACTCTTTAAAGGACCAGCAGGGCCAAAACCAAATACGCTCAGGAAAGGTCTCAGTATCCAGGATTCTGGAATAAGCAAAACAGCAACGCTAAACGCAAGAATGGGAAGCAGTTTTGGGTGCTGCTCGTTGATGTCCCCTGTCCCAGTATGAGAATTGAGAAATTTGATCCATCCAGATATGTAAAGTCGAGCATACCAACAACAACAATGAGGGCGTGGATGTGCGGCTTCAATGAGCTCAGGTAGGACGTGATAGCCTCTTGCTCGATTCCGTGACGTGCAGCAAGGTTGATGAGCGCCTGTTCAGCATCGTCCATGACTTTGTCCACCATTTCCGCCCTTTCGGCGTGGCCAGGCGCTTTGTTAGGAGGAGGGATCTTCTTCAGCTCGTCTGCTATCACCATGAAGATAACCTCAAGCTCCTCCGTGAGCGTTTCGAAGGTAATTTGACGGGCCTCGATGGTGTCCTTAATGTTGTCGCGAAAGGTAGCAGTGGCGCTGACTATGTGGTTCATAGAAAGTGTGATATCGGTAAACTTCGTGGACCTGAAGTATGCATCCGCACTCTTCAGAAGACGCGGAACATATTCTTGAAGAGTTTGTTCGTATTTTTTGGCAATGTCCCAAAAGTCAGACGGTGACGAAGCAGGATCCGCGAAAGTCTCAGGTAGAAACTTTTCCATCGCATCGGATTCCAACGAAAATAATGAATCTGTAGTTGAGATTAGAATAGAGAAAAGAGCGAGTTCACCAAGACATTCGCCTTGAACATTCTCGATGATGTATGAAGAGCCCAAGGAAGCTATACGAGGATAAGCACGTTTGTCGGGTCTCAACAGACCGGAACGCACATGCCGGCGACTGGGCCTGAATCCCAGCTAATGAATCTGGCATGACAATTAGATAGATGGTGATCGAAAAATCAGGCTAGAATTCTACCGCGAGGATCTGTAATCCCATGGTTCACTTGAGCCCCACTGCTGCCCAAAACACTAATGGGAAAGGAAAGTAGAATGAAATCAGTAAAAAGGGCCAAAGAAGGTGATAAAAATCGCATTGTGTCTAGATATACAGGGACTTAGGGTGGGTGGTGATGGCTGTCTCAAACGAGGTCCGAGGTGAGAGCCTCATGTTTATAACAAAGTTGAACAAAGCAACAACGTTACCTTCCATTTTCAGACTGCGAGGATCACGGCTTTCGGAGTCAAAACGTTCTCCTCCTTTTTACGACCATCGCTCCTACTCATGATTAACCCTGCTCTCCTCTTTTTCTTATCCTTTCCAATTTTGGCCCTGAGCAGTGATGATCTCGACACCAGCTTGCAAGCCGAATCTCATCATGCACCCATTGATTCAGCCGGTGGTACAGTCACTATTGTTCTCTTCCTTTTCGACACTCAATCCTAGCTTGTTCAGATGCGACAGAGGTAAAATCTTGGAAATGGCCCTCAGTCGAGAAGATCGGGGAATACACATACAATGCGTTCTCAAAGCCGTCCATCGTCGAGAGTATGAAAGGTTCGAATACTCCCGATCCCGCGCAGTATTCGACCCTTTCTTACCCTGTTTACAGGTGTATTGTTTCCTCCGGACCTTGACGTGATTCAGACGACTCCAGCGCAACCTCAGGCTCTTGGACTACCTAGTAGCGACGGATCACCCTCTGACTTTTGGGGCACAGTCGAAAAACACCAGGATATCATGCAAGATTACGTTCACAAGCTTCTCAACAGTGCCGCCGTTTCCCTCGATTCAGCTCAATTTACCGATATTACATCTACGGTGCAGGACATACACAACGTCACCGCCACTTTTCGCGACAGCATACAAGAGACTCTTCGTACTCGAGGCATCACCCTGGATATGCTCACTGAAGAGCTCGAGAGCGTCTTTACATCGATAGCGATCGAGCTGGAAACCCGTTCCCTTCCAGATGAGACACCTGATTGTGCTGAACGAGCCAACATGGTCGACAAGATCCTTGATAAAGCCGCTACAGAGCTTGAATCTCTTTTTCAACGTCACGGGGTCGAAGAAGGGACTGCGACGGACTATATGCGCGCTGTAAAACCACACGTTCGCACGCTGGTCGTCACCGTCTGTACGTTCACTTCGTGTATTGGGATGGACTGAGGTCGTTCAATACTCACAGGTGAGATCAACGAGCAGTATCCGTGCCTCTTCTCGGCTCTCGCATTTTGTGTGGCCGTGTTGCTTATTCCGCAAGGGTGGATACTCAAGCCACTCTTGAGCCTGTTCGGGTTCGGGCCGTTGGGTCCTCTCAAAGGTACGAGGGTGGTTTGATACAGAGTGCCCAACTCGACGTGATGCTAGGTTCCGCTGCTGCATGGCTGCAAAGGTACCTTTGGGGTGCTGCAGTTAAGCCTGGCAGCTTCTTTGCCTGGCTTCAGGCCGCCGGAATGGGTGCCATTCCAGTGTGGGCTGACATCGTTGCCAAAGTGCTCTTAGCCGGCGGCCTGTTCGTGATGTGCAAGCTTAATGTGACGCCAGGTTCTGTTGCTGAATGGCTACAAGGGTACTTTTAGGGTGCTGTATTCACTAGCTGGTTTGCTTGGCCTCGGGTGTTGGAAGATGTTTCGCACAAGTCAGTTTGAATGCCATAATGCACAGCTCACTCACTGCAACTCTTGTATACCTTTCTCGGGCTGTTAATCTTTATGACTTATCGCATGCGTCACACGCCACTCAGCAGCGTGAATTAGTGCGCAGAAGGTTCTGCTGCTAAGTGACTGCGAAGGTTAAGGGTGCTATAGTTAAATTTGGTAGTTGGTTTGCCTGGCCTTAGGCCGTCGGAATGGCTGCCATTTCAATAGGGATTGATATGGTTGCCAAAGTGCGCTTATTGGTCGGTAGTCTGTTCGCAATGTTGTTCTGGGCGAAAACAGTTTGACATGCATGACCTGATGACCGGAGAATGCACGAAATAGACATGGGTTGCACGTGTATAGCATTACCCACACATACAACAGTGAATTTTACCTGAACTCGCCTATACAACTGTGTCCGAACGTCCAAGATTTACTAGTGTAAGTCTATGTCTACCAGTCGTGTTACTTTTCTGTTGGTTGACCCAGCTCTTCAATGCTAATCATACAACTATACAGCCTCTGTGTGTTCAACAATAGTGAAATGGATACAACAAACATCTAGGGGTGCAAGAATACAGACACGGATGATGCCGGGTATCACGAACTGCAGGATAAATGCCTTGTATCTTCTAGTCTTTTTCGACCTTTATTCTTTTTCTTTCCGCTACGGATATGCATTTGATAGCCATAAGGGACGAATGAAAGCAAAGATGACTGTGACGTACTTGGAGATGTGGTGGCATTTTCGTCAAACTCCCTTTTAACTGCTGTTGAAGGTGCTATCGTGGTATCTCATTTGACTACACATATCCACGCTAGAGTGGAAATCCACATACCCTGATGAGCACCCATGCCCTGAAAAAAAATACTCATTTCCTGGGCAAGTTTTGCTGATGGTTGATAATCCCCGGTTCGTGGGGGTACGGGCTCAAATGCTAGAAACCGTGGCTCGTCTCCGCTACGTAAAACCAGGAAAGGGAAATCGTACAAGGTATGGCTCCCGGAAAACGATTGCGTTGAAGACTGTCATCGAGGTCCTCCAACTTGACGTCTCCAGCATCCCTTTTGATGGAAAGAGGTATAGTGGGTTCAATGTCTTCGTGTTTCACACTTGTCGCGTCCTCGTCCTCGTCCTCCTCTCTTTGAATCCCTGCTGAAGGTGCTGATCATGGCATGTCACCAGAGGTTATCTATGTGCAAATTGAAAGAAACAAACCTGTTTGTGCACCCATACCTTGAAAAAATAGATGCATTTCCGAAGCGAGTTCAGCTGATGGTTGGTATTCTCTGACTGGTAGGGGGCCAGGTCGGGAAGCTAGAAATGTCATGGCTCTCCGTCAAGCTGTAGATGAAAGGAAGAAATATCGCACAAGAAGTGACTCCCGACACATGGTTGTGTCGAACGTTGTCAATATTTCCTAAATTGACTTCCGTGGCTTCAGCTTTGACGAAAGGGGGTAAACTCGGTTTGACGTCTTCATATACGGCCCCGTTTGTGTTCTCGGCCGGCCTGGGGGAGCGGAGAGCATTGAATGCATCTTCATCTATGGGTGAGTGAGATCACGACCAAAAATAAGAGAAATGGGAGTTCACCAAGTTCGTATGGGGGGGAGTTGAGAGCTCTTTAGGCGAGGTAGGTAGTTGAAACGTTGATCGGTGGGTGGTATGCGAGATAGGTACTGCGAAGGCGGCTCGTATGGCCTGAAAAGGGTCAAATGGGATCCAACAAAGAGTAACTGATTAGATGTTCGGACACTCGGAAAATTCAATCCACGAGTTCAGTGGCGTGGGAGTCTCGGACCCGTACACCCAGCTCTCGAGGTCGAACCTTTCTCTTGCTTGATGAGGATCATGCGCGCTTTGCAACCACTCGTGATTAACCCTGCTCTCCTCTTTTTCTTATCCCTTCCAATTCCTGCCCTGAGCGATAGCGATCTCGACACCAGCTTGCAAGCCAAATCTTATCATGCACTCATTGATTCGTCCAGTGGTACAGTCACTATTATTCTCTTCCTTTTCGACATCCAATCTTATCTTATTCAGATGAAACAGAGGCAAAACCTTCGACATGGTTCTCAGTCGACAAGATCGAGGAATACACACACAATGCGTTCTCGGACCTTGATGTGACTCAGATGGCTTTAGTGCAACCTCAGGCTATTACACTGCCTGACAACGAGGGCTTACCCTCTGACTTTTGGGACGCTGTCGAAAAATACCAGGATACCATGCAAGATTATGTTCACAAGCTTCTCAATAGCGCTGCTGTTTCCTTCGGTTCCACCAAGTTTACCGATATCATGTCTGTGATGCAAGACATAGTCAACACCACAGCTACTTTTCACGACAGCATACAAGAGACTCTTCGTACTCGCGGCATCACCTCGGATATGCTCACCGAAGAGCTCCAAGGCGTCTTTACGTTGGTAGCGAGCGAGTTAGAGACACGTCCCCATCCAGATGAGGCACCCGGTTGCGCTGAATGGGCAATCATAGTTGACAACATCCTGGATAAAGTTGCTACAGAGCTTGAATCTCTTTTTCAACGTCTCGGGATCGAGGAAGGGGTTGCGACGGACTATACGCACGCTGTTAATCCACGCATTCAGACGCTAGTCATCACAGCTTGTACGTCGTCTCGCGCGTTGAGAGGGACTAAGGTCACTCAATTCCTACAGGCGAGATCAACAAGCAGTACCCGCACCTTTTCTCGGCGGTTGCATTTTGTGTGGCCGTGTTGCTCATTCCGCAAGGGTGGATACTCAAGCCGTTTTTGAGCTTGCTCGGGTTTGGACCGTTGGGTCCCCTCAAAGGTATGAGCACGGTTTGATATAGAGTGCCCGAGCTCGACGTGATGCTAGGTTCTGCTGCCGCATGGCTGCAAAGGTACCTTTGGGGTGCTGCAGTTAAGTCTGGCAGCTGGTTTGCCTGGCTTCAGGCCGCCGGAATGGGCGCCATCCCAGTATGGGCCGGTGCCGTTGCCAAAGCGCAGTTATTGATCGGTGGCCTGTTCGCGCTCAATGTGACAGGTTTCGTTACCGAATGGCTACAAAGGCATTTCTAAGGTGCTTTATATCCAGTACTTGGTTTGCTTGGCCTCATGCTGCCAGAAGATGTTTCGGGCGAAAGCAGTTTAGCCTGCAACACTTATAAACAATATAGACCCAATATAGAACCACCTTCAAGTTGAGGTAGGCGATTGAAATTCCACCTCTACACTTCCTCTAACTTGAAGCTGATTAAATTTTGAAGACGCTGCTGGAAGAAACGATCAAGCTTGAGTTGCTCGTTGTGAGTGATACGAAATTGTAATAGATCTGATAGAAAAAAATATATCACATGCATGGCTACATTGGCATCGCGGTGTTAGGGAACCCTTATGTCTTGTATACAGCGGCTGAAGTGCTGAAGCTTGGAGGAGTTACAAGTACGGTTTGCATAACAACAAGCGTCAGGCGAAATCTTCTCACGGAGAACTATGCATCGTGGACTCAGCATGGGACACAGTGACCGGTTGACCGACAAGGGTCTGTTTCGTCAAATGCCCTCCTTTTACTTTCTATGATGTTTCGTAGGCCCATTCCTTCGTTGTCTTTGCAAAACCGCGTAGCATGTTCAATACGCCGCTATGTTCCAGAGCACCTTGCAGGTACCAACCACACCGTGGTGATGGTAAATGAAGCTACTCGAGGAGGGAAAAAACACGGTAGCATCGCGGATACATTTACTACTCACCATCCAAACGCTGGTATTGCCCCACTCCCTGCATGGTTTTCCTCCAAAAAGGATGTATCGGATAACACGGGTGTACTGAAGGCTCTTGAGCCTCACGTACAGGAAATCATTTCTCATAAGGCAAACGTGAGCCTCGTTTCAGACCTTGGATGTAATACTTCGGCGTGTTCACCATCTAGTCAGATTATTCCACGCATTCCTTATCAAGAGATCGAAGTAGGCTTGTCGGAGAGCAGCAAAAATGCAATTCGCAAAATAGGCGTGGTAATCATCACAGGCGTCCCAAAAGAGGTGAGTACATTTTTCATCCCACCACTAACAATGTGGATAGCAGCTGATGCAGTCGAAACTTTAATGAGGCGTTGGCGTCAAAATTGGACATCGAAGACTCCATTTCGACAAGCCCTGTGAAAGGTACCGTACTTCATAAATATTTCATCTGGCAAGTTGTTCAATATTTAGCCGGACAGGTTTTCCTGCAGGGGGTGCACAACAATATGAGTTGTACAATACGAAACAACAAATTCGTGCCCGCACGCTCGATGCTTTGCTGAATACGCAAAAAATACTTCTATCCCTTCGGCGTCTTTCTTTCCCTGATTCCGTTCACTTCACGATGGCCATCAGCTATTTCGACCGTCGACATACAGTCTCAGAGCCATCCCGCTTCGTTGAGGATATGAAAGGTTCGAATACTCCCGATCCCGCGAAGTATTCGACCCTTTCTTATTCTGTTTGCAGGTGCATTGTTCCCTTCGGAACTTGATGTGATTCAGACGACTTCAGCGCAACCTCAGGCTCTTGCACCGCCTAGTAGCGACGGATCACCCTCTGACTTTTGGGGCGCGGTTGAAAAACACCAGGGTGCCATGCGAGATTATGTTCATAAGCTCCTCAACAGTGCTGCTGTTTACTTCGATTCTACCAAATTTACTGACATTACGTCTGCGATGCGGGACATAGTCAACACCACCGCCACTTTTCACGACAGTATACAAGAAACTCTTCGTACTCGTGGCATCACCTTGAATATGCTCACCGAAAAGCTCGAAGGTGTCTTTACGTTGGTGGCGAACGAGTTGGAGACACGTCCCTCTGCTGATGAGGCACTTGGTTACGCTGAACTAGCAAACATGATCGACGAGATCCTTGGTAAGGTTACCATTGAGCTCGAATCTCTTTTTCAACGCCTCGGGGTCGAGGGAGGGGCTGCGACCGGCTATATGTGTGCTGTGAAACCACACATTCAGACTCTGGTCGTCGCTGTCTGTATGTCTACTTTGTGCGTTGGGGTGGACTGAGGTCGCTCAATACCCACAGGTGAGATCAACAAGCAGTATCCGTCCCTCTTCCCTGCACTCGCATTTTGTGTGGCCGTGTTGCTCATTCAGCAAGGGTGGATACTCAGGCCGTTTTTGAGCTTGCTCGGGTTTGGGCCCGCAGGTTCTCTCAAAGGTATGAAGATGGTGTGATACAGAGTACCCAGGCTCAACGTGATGCTAGGCTCCGCTGTGGCATGGCTGCAAAGATATCTTTGGGGTGCCGTGATCAAATCTGTCAGTTGGTCTGCCTGGCTTCAGGTTGCCAGAATGGGTGTCATCCCAGTATGGGCCAACGTCATTGCCAAAGTGCACTCACTGATCGGTCGCCTGTTCGCGATGCCCAAGCTCAAAATGAAGTTGGGTTCTACTGTTAAATGGCTGCGAAGCTACTTTTAGGGTGTTGCAGTTAGATCTAGCAGTTGGTTTGCCTGGCCTTAGGTTGCCGGAAGGGCCACTATTCCAGTATGGACCAATGTGGCCGCCAAAGTGCACTTATTGATTGGTGGTTTGTTCGTCATGTTGTTCCGAGCGAAAGCAGTTTGACATGCAACTCTTATCATGTATTTTTCTTGACCTCACTGCACCTGACGACTGGAGAATGCACAAAATAGACATGGGTTGTACGCGTACAACATTACCCACACGTACAACATGATGAATCTCACTCAAACTTGCTTATACAACTGTGTTCAGAATGTCTAAGATTTACCAATGTAAGTATCTATCTACCGGTCGTGCTACTTTTCTGTTGATGTTGGTTGGCCCAGCCTTTCAATGCTAATTATACAACCATACAGCTTCTGTGTGTTCAACAACAGTGAAATGGATACAACAAACATCTAAAGGTGCGAGAATACAGACACTGATGATGTCGGGTATCAGGAGCTGCAGAATAAATGCCCGTATCTTCTTATTCTTTTTCAACCTTTATTCTTTTTCTTCCCGCTACAGATATGCGTTTCACAATCATAAGAGGTGAACGAAAGCAAAGATGATTGTGACGTACCTGGGGACGCGGCGGCATTTTCATCGAACTCCCTTTTGATTGTTGTTGAGGATGCTAACATAGTATGTCATTTGAGTATGCATGTTCACGTTGGAATGGAAAGGCACGTACGCTGATGGGCACCCACGTTCTGAAAGAAAACACTCATCTCCTGGGCAAGTTTTACTGATGGCTGATAATCCCCAATTCGTGGGGGTGCGGATTTAAATGCTAGAAACCGTGGCTCGTCTCCGCCATGTAAAACCAAAAAGGGGGAATCGTACAAGATATGGCTCCCGGAAAACGGTTGCGTTGAAGACTGTCATCGAGGTCCTCCAACTTGACGTCTCCAGCATCCCTTTTGATGGAAAGAGGTATAGTGGGTTCAATGTCTTCATGTTTCACACTTGTCGCGTCCTCGTCCTCGTCCTCCTCTCTTTGAATCCCTGCTGAAGGTGCTGATCATGGCATGTCACCAGAGGTTATCTATGTGCAAATTGAAAGAAACAAACCTGTTTGTGCACCCATACCTTGAAAAAATAGATGCATTTCCGAAGCAAGTTCAGCTGATGGCTGGTATTCTCTGACTGGTAGGGGGGCAGGTCGGGAGGCTAGAAATATCATGGCTCTCCGTCAAGCTGTAGATGAGAGGAAGAAATGTCGCACAAGAAGTGACTCCCGACACATGGTTGTGTCGAACGTTGTCAATATTTCCTAAATTGACTTCCGTGGCTTCAGCTTTGATGAAAGGGGGTAAGCTCGGTTTGACGTCTTCGTATACGGCCTCATTTGTGTTCTCAGCTGGCCTGGGAGAGCGGAGGGCATTGAACGCATCTTCATCTATGGGTGGGGGAGTGAGATCACGACCAAAAATAAGAGAAATGGGAGTTCACCAAGTTCGTATGGGTCGAGTTTCTTGACGAATTTAAGGGGGGGAGTTAAGAGCTCTTTAGGCGAGGTAGGTAGTTGATCGGTGGGTGGTATGCGAGATGGGTACTGCGAAGGCGGTTCATATGGCCTGAAAAGGTTGTTCGACTGGTATTGCAATGATATCAGTATGTTCCTATTTGCAAGGCAGGCTACTTACCGCTGAAGGTTCTTTGACAGGTTGGGGTGGGGGAGCCACTGCTAATGGCCTTTCGATTACCTGTTCCGGGGGTCTTGGCTGGTTCATTGGTTGTGGAGGCGGCGGTGCTTTCAAAGGGTTAGATTCCTGGCTGCTGTTGGAGGCCGGCGGGGGATTCCGCGGCGGGTTCAGTGGCGGAAGCTGTGGACGTGGAATTGGGTGAACAAAATTGACAAGGGTGGATGGAGGGGCAACCCAGGAGGGAGCTGGGTATGGTGATTTGGCTGGAATTTTATCGAGAGGCACGGGCTCGGGGAACCACTCCCTCCAATTATCTAACGCCAGGTGAGCATACATGCTTACCAATGAAACGGTAGTTGTAGAAAAAACAACGAGCATGATTCACTCACGCTTCGAAGGGTCTCCATTGTTTCTCCAGTTGTAGATAAATACACAGGTCGTCCGCGGGTCGTCCGGGGAACCCGTCCACGGACTTGCAAAATTCGCCCAGCGATGTTCACCAAGAAGAGGAATGATATTCGTGCCTTCTGAGAACTGAATGATGACTTCGTCGCGCTAAACATACCATGTCCGGAGTGGTTCCGGGAGAGTGGAATGTCAGTGCCACCCACAAGTCGAGAGCGAATCTACGACACTCACGGTGTACATGCCATACATGCAGTCAATCGTGGCGAGGCGTCCGCCGCCCAGTCCTGCTTGCTGAAGGACGAACCGTGCCCATACAGCGATGCGGTTAAAATCACCCTGCTTGCGCTCACGCGGGTCGCGGTTCACCGACCAGGGATTGAGGACGACGACGTAGACACCGTCAGGGGTATCCGTATATGGGGGACCAGCCTTTCCCCTCTTTGGCGGCATTGTAATGGCTATGTACAAGGTGGCGTGACGAAATGTCGGGTCAGTGTGGATATCTTTATCGGGAGGCATGTCGGAATTCGGATCCGTCCTTATGATGCCACGGTCAACAAAGTATCGACGTTTTGCTTCTTCCTGTTTTACTTTGTCTAACAACACGAATGCCAGCCCTTCGTCAAACTGGTTGGCTTTGCAGAAGGTGTGTTTTGTCAGTGTCAACGCAATAAAGAACCATAATGTATCTAGGTAGACTTTGGGCCAAGATGGTCGCCCACAAAAACGACGCAAAATTAACTATGATCGGGCAAGCGGCTCTGTTCCAGACAAGACGGCCGAGTTTCCTCGCAATACACATACACTCTCTTCACCACAGAAGCGCCACGGCTTAGATAACCCCAACGACCACATCGATCTCGACACCACCGAGGTAAAGAATGGCGAGTCCATCGCTGGACTTCGCAGAATGGTACTCGGAAAAGTGGAGTACACGGCTTCGCAGATGATGTGAGTAACATGAACACTTCGTTGCGCTCGTTTTTGTCACCTGACCGTTCTTGTCAGTCCTGGAAAGTATATCGCCCTGGATTGTGAGATGGTTGGGGTTGGCATAGAGGGAAACGAGTCTTCACTTGCACGCGTCAGCATCGTCAATTACGTTGGTGCCATCGTTCTGGACGTGTTTGTCAGACAGCGCGAAAGGGTTGTCGACTATCGAACGCAGTGGAGTGGTGTCCGAAGTACCGACCTTGCGGGTTCAGGTATGTGTATACTCGTGAGACTGGACATCACTAATAGTAATGGGTCACACATAGCCAAGTCATTCAAAGAAGTCCAGCAGACCGTGGCAGACCTGATCAAGGACCGAGTCCTTGTTGGGCATGCAATATACAATGATCTCAAGGCATGTCTACCTCGTAAAGAAATCTCATTCCTAATATATTGGAGCGCATATAGGCCCTCTTACTTTCTCATCCGTCTCCCCAAGTCCGTGATACTCAGTCGTTGGCATACAAACACCGTGTAGTCAAGTCGCGTCGCCCAGCACTACGTGTCCTTGCAAAGCAAGAACTTGATATCGTCATCCAGAGTGGCGAACATAGTAGTGCAAGTCATCTATTTCCCTCCATATTATAATGACCTCGAGGAAATAATTTGACTGAACAGGTCACCGACGCACGTGCGACAATGGCACTCTTTCGATTGCATAAAAAGCGGTGGGAAAGCGGTATCAAGTCACCCCGTCATGCAATCTCGGAAGATAAAAACAAAGACAACTCGAGCAAAGAAACCTTCATGCTCCCTCAGCCATCGTCTTTCGCCCCTCCCCATAAAAAACGGAAACGTCTAGTAGCTCACGATCCTAGCGACACCGACGTGGATGAATTGTTGAAGCCCTCACGACCCGGAGCATGTTCTCCAGGTTCATCAAACACCTTGCGTGTTCAATCCCCGAGGCAAGAAACATTCACTGGAGCTAAATTTTACAGTCCGACAGGAAAGTCACAATCCCCAGTGAATTCATCTCGACAACGAAAGGGGGTCTCTTCTGGACTTTCGATTGTCACCAGAAGAACTGGCGGCGTAACGGAAGTGAAGAAGAAAGGTAATCGAACGGGAAATGATGGCGAGCAGAAGACAGGGAAGAAGTGGTGGGAGAGCCTGCGAGGAGACAAAGGGAAGTATCAAGGTGGACGATGAGATACCTAGTGAGCCCTTCTAATTCACTAAAGCCTACGAACATATGTACTCTTCCGTGGGCGTCCAAGTTTTATGCCTGTGACTCTTATAGCAGCTTTCGCGTAATCAATGTCGGTCCTGAGCTCCGCGGAGATTAATCCACTTTTGCGCATAAATGCTGTGGCTCCACCGGGGGCCTCTGCACTCGGTGGTCCTCTAGCTATCCAATGCCGGAAACCCGTCTCGAGGTAGCCGGGAGATTTCCCAGCCCAACTTGTTCGCAATGATTGGCCTCGACTAGTCCCGCAGGACACCGGGTTCATTTGCTCATCCCAGGAGGTGCGATTGTTCTTCCCTCAAAGGCTGATTGTGAGAGATATTATACAAGTAGCGTAGGCAAAACATGAAGATTCCTTGCTCAGCTAGGCGCGAGTATCGTACAAGCTTCCTCTCCTGGCACGAAGCGAAATACTACTACATGTCAGTTCCTTGTTGAATCAACTCTGCAAACAAATCACGAGGCGGGCCATTTGACTCGTCATCGACTGTAGCAAACTCATTATCATGGTCATCAGGCCTAACTATCCGGTTAGAAGCTTCGTGCTCCTCTTTCTGCATACTGCTTCGGAGCATCTCTCCGAACTTGCAGCTGTCCGGTCCTCCTAGTTCATCAACTTGGGAAGCTTCGTCGTCATGATCAGCATGATTGGAGCCTTCGTCAACCTGACTAAACTGTACTGATTCCTGTGCAGCTCGAAGCATATCAGGACACAAGGAGATCGTGGAAGGGTTAGGAGGCCTTGACGACGTTTCCTTGTTTCCGTCTGCTTAATTGCCCAAACCGTGAGTTCTGAGTCGATTATTGTATGTTCGAAACTCACCATTTATTTGGCTAGACATCGTGGTACGGACCGTAGTATGGTGGCTTAGGATGCCGACAATATATACTCGTATAGTACTCTTGAGTGGGCTGAGAGCTGAAGCGGATGAGACACTGGTGTGATTTATAGGTCGATGGCCCAAATCGCAACAAAGACTTGCAATTCCACCGACCTGCATCTAGTGCGAGGTGGCAAGCACGCAGATCATACCACCGATAACTGATCGTATCCGAGTCATCCTGTGAAATATTTCCTCAAAGTCTGCCCAGAATCTGGGTGCTGCATCGTACGCTACCTACTGCACATTCTGTTCAATGAGGTGGACCACTATAACTTTGGCTGTTTCAAGTTTCCATGCAGTCGCTAGATAGTACCGGAAGTTAGGGCACAAACTGTCTTGTTCATGTAACATAACATATGCGCTATTCGCTTCACTTGAGATCCGGTCGCAAGATCTTAACCAAACTCCAGTTCATCTCCTGGAAGTTTCGAAGAACTGGTCGAACTACACGTCATGTAACACATGAAATTTAGGAGGTCTTTTTTCAGATCTAGGGTGACGCATGAGTATGTACGTGTACTAGTATCTGCCAGTGTTGGATTCCCAAACCGCCACAAGTGCCGCATTCCAATCAGCGAATTGCACTGCAAGATTGTTCGTAACACCCAAGAATTCCATACGCATGGGAGCAGGTTAGAAGCCTTATACATTGCCGTATTCAGTGTGCTCAGGACTCACTGGCAGCTTTCCATACTGGCAGTGACTGACGGGGACCTTGAAACGTGCCTGCGATCTGAGCGCGGCGTCCATCCACAATATTAGAAGGTACTGTACAGTACGTAGCCTACTGATCTCCATTAGTCGTATACACTCATTTATAATTTTTTACTATATACACCACGAGGAGAGATTATGTCAGAGCCAAGGTATAATCCACTGGTTTAACGTTCATGATCGCATCCTGAACGGCGGTGTTACATCAAGCATCTTGTTCCAACGGTGGCGTGACCTGACACATAAGATGAGTCTAGATTCATTCATCTCCGAAGTGAATATAAAACTCCTGGT
>JBBPUM010000205.1:0-23395 GCA_038094695.1 Chiua aff. virens
GCTAGCTCAGACATTGCTTTCTCGGATTGTGCATACACGGGCTTGATGCCACTTCTCCAAGCCATGAGCGACGTTGAAGTCGACTTCCGACAGATCTCCAGTAAGGTGCAGGTCGCTGTGACGGAAGCCCTCTACGCCAATCACAGCGGCCGCGAGGTTTCCCGATTTTTGGATGGCCTCAGTTGGTCTTTCAACCGGCTCAGGATACCTTTGGCCGAGCGAACCAATGAAAGTGACGGCCCTCGTACACCTACACCACCGTTGCCTTCTGCCGAATTTCCTCCACCCCCAGATCAAATTTTCATGGACACCGAGCTCAGCAGGCAAATCGATCAATGGTTCCCTTCTCATCCTTCGGTCACGGTCAATGATGGTTACAAAACCCTCCAAGCAGCCATTTCCGCGAACCCTCCCCGTTACCCCCATCCAGCTACTTTGGGCAGGTTGATCAACGGGCTCGGACGTACAGGCAACATAACGGCAGCGCAGTCGGTATATTCCATCGCTCAACAGGTTCTCTTTTCGCCCTACGTAGCACAGAACCCTACTTGGCAATCGCAGGCGTGGTTCCAGGTCGAGGACAATATGATCATCGCCTACGCACATGGAGGTGACATGGAAACTGCTTTTGCACACCGAAATCGGATTACCGCTGCGGGTGGCGTTCCTTCACCTGACGCGTACGGATCCCTTATTGAATGTGTCAAGGACACCACGGATGACACTTCCAATGCCATGGCCCTCTTTGCGGAATGTCAGATGCTTGGAACAAGGCCCAACGTCTACTTGTATAACACGATTATCTCCAAGCTTGCCAAAGCACGCAAGGCCGACTTTGCCCTGGAGTTGTTCCAGCAGATGAAGGCTAACACGTCGCTTCGGCCTTCCTCTATCACTTATGGTGCCGTGATTGCTGCATGTGCAAGGGTCGGTGACGCCGTAGCCGCCGAACAGCTGTTTGCGGAAATGGCAAGTCAGCCCAACTTCAAGCCTAGAATTCCGCCGTACAACACGATGATGCAATTGTACACGCATACGAAGCCGGATAGGGAGAAAGTATTGTCCTACTTGAACAAGATGACGGAGGCAAATGTTCGACCATCCGCGCACACGTACAAGGTAGGTTTGTCTGTGCATCCTCTAGCCGTTGATTCTGAAGTCTTGTAGCTTCTCATTGACGCATATGGAACGATTGAACCTGTCGACGTGACTGCTATGGAAGCCACTTTTAAGCGCATCGAGTCGAACCCTCACATCCGCCTTCAAGGTAGTCATTGGGCCGCGCTGATCAACGCCTATGGTTGCGTCCTGAAGGATACAGACAAGGCTATCAGCGTCTTCGACTCCATTGCCTCTCACCCGTCGTCCAAGCACAGCTCTACGCCTCTTCCCGATGCCGTCTCCTACGAATCTCTTATCAACGTGCTCGTGACGCGCAAGCGCATGGATCTCGCGGAGAAATATCTTGCTCGGTTGCAGGCTTCTGGTGTGCATATGACGGCCTACATTGCGAACCTGTTGATTAAGGGGTATGCTGCGGACGGCGAAATCACCAAGGCACGAGCCGTCTTCGAGGGCTTGGCAGATCCACCGAGCGGCGTCGCTGCCTCCGGTAACCACGTTCCACATGATTCATCGTCTTCTCCTTCCGCACCGGTACCACCTGACTCAGTGTCGTACAGAGAGGTCCGTCCGTGTCTCGGCCTGTCATTAATTTACTGACGCTTTTCGTTCCCAGCCATCGACATGGGAAGCCATGTTCCGTGCCGAACTGGGGAACGGTGACCGTGAACGTGCAGTGGCGCTCCTCGAACGCCTGAAACAACGGTACGTCTCCTGCACATTCCCAAGGAAGCATGTACTCATGTGCTCTTGCTAGACACTTCCCTGAAGCGGTGTACAACCGGATACGAGGCATCATGCTCGACGATGTGGTTGCACCTTGGGGCCAGTCACCACCACAATCCCACCCTGAGTCTCCCACCGCGTCTTCCTCGTGATCTCCCTTGCTATGGCATATTTACAACCTGGTTATTTGCATCGCCGAAAAAGTTATCCTATCATCTAATTTGCTCGTCCTTCGTTGACGCACCACTTCATTGCCCGCACGCTAACCATGTATAATAGCATTGCCAATATACCACACGACACAAAAACTCTGATTTGGAAGACTTGAACTTGGAGTCATAAGAAAGTACGTTCCTACCTGGGTCCTGCTAGAGCTATCCTCTGCTCTGCTGTTCCACATGACTGAATCTACTGAGATGCGTGATTTTCCGGGCTTATGCATCGGTCATAGCATCACCTAGAGTATAGTGCCTGCCTCTCCAAGTCCTAACAAAATCATCCTGTACCAGGACCAAAGCCCAATAGCAACATGACCCACTGGTACAATCCTCAGAAAAAAACCCTTGCATCACCCTACCTAATTTCCGAGAGAATCACCCCAGCTTTTACCACAGTCAACGACCCCAACGTGTTCCGTTGCTCCAATTGATTCTTGGATGACTTCCTTCATCAGTCCCAAACGCGCAGTGCATAAGATTCTTTTCCCTTCGCTTGTCCGACGGCTATGCCCCGATTTCCTTCGGAATCCAGTATCGTTGAGGCTTCATTGAACATTTGCCCTGGACGAGTTGCGGTAACCTTGAAGTCGACCACCAGCGCATTCCCGATCGACAAGATGTTATGCTAAAATTTGGGTGACATCTTGGACGCTGCGTCGGGCGTGGACGCGGCACAACCAACTGTCACGGTAATGAATGGGAGACGAGGTGGTCAAAGGCGCCAGCACAGCGGGGGCACTGCTACGAATGAGGGAGCGCCAACCAGCAGAGAAGGCTTGGGATTCTGTTGGTAGCGTTAGCAAAGAGCAGACGACTGAAATTGAGAGTTTGCCTCATTTCCTCAATCACTCATATGCTCTGTTAAGAAGCTCGTCGGCCCGTTTGTCCATTGTCCACGAAGCTGCAACGGAACATGCGTGGGAGGCAAAGCCTAAAATGCGGCTGATAGGGACAGACAGGCTGTGGGGCTACTGTCCGTAAACGGTCCACCAGCGCCGGGGAATAAACTCGGAGGCGCGCCGTGCGGCGGAGGGTTCCTCGTCGGGATTGGGAGACAGAACATGGCGGGTGAAATACGTGAATATTGACGTTGAGGTCTGCTGAATCGCTGTGTTCAAACCCGCGAGGGTACGGATGATTGTCTTCTCGGCGTGCACGCGAGTTGACGAGACAATGCTGAATGTCTGATGATTCAGGCTGATTTTCAGCTAGGGCAGATGTGGGATCACATAGCCGAGCATTGTGGTATTGAAGAATATGTCGAACTCGAGTTTCAGACGCTCTTAGACCATTGCGAGCGATGATGATCTCATATAATACGTCGGGAAATTGATCGAGCTCTCGGTGCACAGCGGCAAGCTCGTCCCTCTTCATAGCAACTGAACGCTTATAGCACTTTAGTTCAGCGATCCGGTGCACAGCAGCGAAGTTGCGCGACTGTGCTTCGTGGTGGCTCCGGAGGTCAGCGAGTTTCTTGTGGAGTTTCCGGGCCTTTTGTAGTGGTGAGAAAGTGATGACATCTAGAACAGCGGAATGTCAGTAGATGCGAACAACAGTCAAGCCAATGCAAGAAAGACAGGTATATGCACCACCCGCCCCTTCGCATGTGCCTTCCCCGTCAAGATCATATCCAGTGCCGACGCGACGCTCACCGAGTTGAACGTGATCGCATGGCCCGTTGCGTCCCCGACGCAATACACCAGTCGCTATCCCACATTATCCTCAGCGTCACCGCCCACATACATGAAATCGACCACGCACCTTGCGGTTCCCCGCGACAATGGCCGGCCTGTCCCCGTCTTGAGCCCATAAATGTCCTTAAGGCACTTTCCACGCACCCCCGCATCCATTTGTGTAAACGCCACTTCCCTCCCCCTGCTACGCTCACGCCCGACGTGGATGTGCGTAGGCCCCAGTTCTGGGCAAGGCGGCCACGATGACGAGTGGGTTGTGCAGGGCGTGCATCACCTGCTGGAAACATGTCTGTCGAGAGCTCGAGAGGAGGGAAAGCAGCGGGTGTGCAGCTGCATGAGTGTGCCCGACGAAGTCAAGCTGGATGGGGATGGGGGTGAGGATAGACAGAAGACTGATACATGTCACAATTCGCGTGCGTCGTGGTCTTTGAACGCGAAGAGTGCCGACTGGCTCATAGGGACGTGTTTTTGAATGAGGGCGGCGCGGCGGAGACACAGATGGGTGGAGGGCCAAGGATGGGGGATCCTTGATGTCGGAGTTCTCGTGGAGCAGGAAGTAAAAGATGGCCTGCACATGTACGACACAAATCGGGCTCTGATGCGTCAATCGCCTGCATGTTTCTGAACAGGGGTGAGTCGCACGAGCAAGACACATGAGCGAGGGATGCGCGGATTAGAGGCTTTGTCGGCAAAGGGGACAAATTGGTCACACGACCATCCACTACTGTATTTAGTCTTGACGCCGTTAGCGTAGTAAAACATCATGGGGAAGTCGGCGACGCCTTGGTTGTGCAGAGTGCCTTATGTTGTTCGTGGTCAGCTATCTTGTGACGCATATTCCGGCAGAGCTGGAGCCACATCGGTGTCGATTTCTTGCGGTGGTCACACAACTGCACATTGGAGGCCGCTACTTTGAGACGGATGGATCTGAGCTCAATGGTGTAGTGACAAAGAATGTCGTCAGGCCATCACACAACGGCGTTTGTGGCAATATTTAGGACAGTCCTAAATGTTAGTCCCAACATGGATCACGAACATAAAGTGTAGCTCGTCGTTTGGGCCCGGGCATAGACAAAATTTTAAGTTGGCTCTGAGTTCCAGACGACTCGGAGTGCTGAATCTTCAAGTATGTGCACACATGTGGATGTGTTGCGAATGTGAAGACAGACTTAAAGTCTGCACTGAGTACACACAACTTGGGGTCCAAACATAATATACAGACAGACATTAAATTAGTATACATTCTAAACTTAAAGTTTGGACCACTCACAAATTTGATTAATAATCTTAAAGTTTAGGGTGGGTCTAAATGAAGTGGGCAATGTCATCACCATGTGGGAAATAACATCACCCACTTCATTTAGACCTGTCCTAAACTTAGAATTTATTGTTTACATTTGTAACTAGTTTAAACTTGAAGTTTGGGTCATGTGCTAGATGTTTGCCCAAACTTGAAGTTTCCACAAACATTTGCACCTGACACAGACTTTAAGTTTATTGTCACATTCAGAACACATCCCCACACATGCACATACTTGAAGATTTGGTGCACATCTGGAACTCAAACCCAACTTGAAATTTCATCTACATATGCCCAAATGACAAGCTACGCTTGATGTTCATGATCCATGTTGGGACTAACATTTAGGACTGTCCTAAATATTGCAAACATCATTGTGTCAGGGCTGCCTCTGCATGGATACATCCA
The DNA here is from genome assembly GCA_038094695.1 of Chiua aff. virens. Taxonomy (NCBI): domain Eukaryota; kingdom Fungi; phylum Basidiomycota; class Agaricomycetes; order Boletales; family Boletaceae; genus Chiua; species Chiua aff. virens. The sequence goes on from JBBPUM010000205.1 coordinate 5,469, forward strand.
TTAAATGATGCTGGGATCACATCACCAATCTGCTTCTTGATAACTTCCTGTTCAGCTTCCATTTCAGGAAAGTGCCAAAAAAATCCCTTCAAAAGTTCATCTTGCAACAACATCATACCTGCTACATGGGAAAGCTTCACCAGTTCTATAGTTGGATTGACCACCAGTGCTGGAAGTTCCCTGCATGAGAAATGGTATACCATGTCATTCCATGCAACAAGATTCTTGAGATACTCATAGATGTCCTTGCTGCTTCAAGTTGGAGCTGCACATGTTGGTGTATTAGTATTAGTCAAAATGATTAGTCATGCTGTGAGATATCCAAGCAATCAAAAAATTAGTACTTATGTGATTCTACTGAACCAAAGTCTTTTTGAATCATCATAACCATATTTGTGCCACTAAGCAATATCTAGATGACCTCTTCATCCTAACATAACAGTTCATAAAGCTAACAACACCAAATGCTTGTCCCCTCAGGCTGGACTACAATCTTGGCTTTGGGATCAAGCTTGAAGTCCATAAAGAAGTGGTAGCTTCTTTTGAATAATATCACTAGTTATGAGTACTAGACAGAGGAAAGGTCAAGGAATACTAGTGAAGACTTACTAGTAATGGACTAGAGGTTCAGGGCTAGAGAGTAGAGTCAAAGGACTGCATTGACTACTCTAGAGAGAGAAATACAAAGTAGCTCTCTTCTTATATACATGAATGAAGTAGTTTGGGGTAGGTCTCTAAACTACTTTAAAGAATAGTTTCAATAGTTCAGTCCCCAAATTTTCTTAATATCACTATGGATCTCTTGTATGCAGCATGGACTTAAGAAGATTCACCCATGCTTTCTTGGTCCTATCTGAGAACTCCCACATTCTATTCAAGCCTAGCTTCAAGTCATCTCCAAGCTCATGCAGCAATCCAAGGGGTGTAACAGACTTGCATATAATTTTTGAAGGTGTGTCAGCTGGCCACTATTCTATAATTTTGTATAGCTGGATACTAGACTTTGAGTCTAGTGATTTGGCACTGCCGTTACATAGCCTATAGCATATGATCTAAGCCAGATGATCTTAGATTGGGGTAATATTGAGTATGTACCTGAGGTCTTCATCAAAACATTTAGAAAAATTTCTAAACAACCTCATTAGCACAAACTGCTCTACTACTTTGATGTTCTTGCATCATGTGTTGGACTGTAGCTCAGAGATTGCAGACCACACATTGGTGATGTGATCTACAAGGGGTGCATCAAACAGTCTATTGTGGAAAAATTTCCATTTTAGTATACAGACATAAGTTGAATCATCCTTACTTGTCCAGGATCCTTGCAGCAAACTTGCTGTAGAACTCAGACATGGCTGGCAGCTCATTTATTCCTTCGAAAGAAATCCTCTCTGAAGTTGGTGGACTCAGAGGCTTGGAAGACACTGTGCGCACCAAGTTCTGAGTCTCTGCAATGATGAGAGTGTTGATCTCTTTCTTGTTATTGACCCTACTGATGACTGTAATGACTTTTCTTGTTGATTTGAGCTATATGGATGACTTCAAGAGTATAAGACCTGGTACACAGAGAGTGTAAAATTGAAACTTCCAAACCTTCAGAGGCTTAAGTTATTTATAAAAAAGTAGTAGAAAGTGAGTCAAGAAATCTAGAAGTTTGACAAAACTCCAGAGAGGACAAGACTGGGTCCTTCTGGAAGCTAGGAGAGTTCCTTATATACTATTCTACTGTTTGTACAGGTATATGGTAAATCTAAAGATATAGTATGCTATGAGATAAGGGTTTTGAATGGGCTGAGAGTTTAGAGATCTGGACTGCATAGTCATAGAATAGTATATCTATATCATAGAGAGTCTAGTCAAGGCATGGAGGAAGGTCAATATGAGGAGAACATGTGTAGGGTAGGCATGAGACAAACATGTATGAAATGGAATAATATACTATGAGTCTAGAGTGGTTTGAGAGTTTGTATAGTCTAGACTAGTTAAGAGTTAATGGATCTAGACCATGGCCAGGCCCATGATGGGAAGTCAAATAGGGGCCAATTGTGTAAACAAAGTATTAAACTTATAACAAGTCTAAATAACAATGGAAAAATATAGACTATAAAATAGAGTGATTAGAATAGTATTATTGAGAGAGCACCAATAGTTCATAGTATATAGTTGTGTTGTTAGTAGTTGTAGTTGTTAGTCACTATAGTAGGTATGTCAGTCATTCTCTGTTAGTCACTCCCTGTCAGTTACTTTAGTGATTGACCATAGGATTTGCTATGATTATAACAAGAATAGAGTTGTTGAAATCCTTCAATGTAGTCATCATAAGTGAAGATGTGTATATGCCATGAGACACTCTTCTAGAGTGTCTGTAATGTAAGCTACCAATGGGGCTGGTAGTGCTATAGATTCCCAACAGGATCATTTATTATTATACTGACATGATGTTACGCTTGCTCTGGATAAGACCAAGCGATGACTCGTACAACGAGGGTCACTACGCAGCTGCGATACCTCAAACAACCACTGCGAGTCCGCTAGTTGTAAAGGGGGAGAGAGGACCTCCAAGTCTGTCTGGAGGGAGTCAAAGGTTCGAAGGTTCGAATGGTGCTTGGAGCTTGGGACAAGCGATCAAGGAATCGAGGGGATACAAGACAAGGTTTATTGTCGAGTAGATCTAAGCTAAAGTTACAGGTCGAGAGACATAGGTTTATATACTGTCAAGGGGGGATCTGAACGAAGGGCAGAACCAACACAATAGGATCAAAAAGGAAGGGGACGTGTCATCTGTATGCGAGAGGAGCGGATCCTGACGAAGGAAGGATGACTAAAGTATTGCGGATGTGGTCGGAGCGGTGGAATTAGTAAGCCAACGATGATAAGGTCTTAACGGGGCTTAGACAGCTAGGACACGAGTCCAAAGGGAAAACTATGGAACGAAAGGAGGTAAAGCGACATAGGACAAGAAAGCAACAAGAAATCATAACATTACCCCCGCACTAGGGTCGATGAACCATCAGAAGACTATTAGTAAAGACTCCTGAACTCCCCAGAGGGACTTCCAGTGATGTTGGAATATCCGAAAGAGTCAGTGGGATCCTCGAAATCGAGGTCGGGGGAGGGGGAACGACTAGGGTTGGAACGTCTGTTCCGACGAGAGTGGCCACGAGGAGGGGGAACAGGGCGTATGGAGTGCCTAGAGGACCGGGTACCTGCAGAGGAGGAGGAGGAGGAAGACGAGAGTCTAACGGGAGGAGGAGGAGATCGATGGCGCCAGAGATTAGTGGGTCGCGGAGAGATCCGGTTAGCGAGGGGGGTACGAGCTGGTTGCCGAGGACAGTGTCGTTGATTATGTCCCGGGGCGTCAATGAGGCAAAATGGACATTGATAGAGGGAGCAGTGGATTCTCTGATGTCCGAGCCGATGACAGGAGAAACACGCCTGGCTGTACAAAGGGTTGTTGGGGTGGAGGGGAACAGCTCCGGACATGGAGGCATGGATCCGTTCGGCGGCGGTAAGTGCGTCGATCTCCGCTTGTTCCAACGGGGAGGAGGAAGCGGAAGGGGTGGACGGTACGGATGGGGGAGAGAGTCGTTCGACCAGAGTGGGGGACTGAGCAGACAGGGGGGTGGGGAATGCGGGGTCAGGAAAGGGATCCTCCCGGTAGGTCATAGCGATTCGATGAGCGGTGGTTTCCCGTTCGTACCTGTCCACATCTCTGAAGAATTCCAACCCTTGGAGCTGGTACAGAGCGTTCTGTAAATGGTGTCTCAAGCGGAGCTGGGCGCGGTTGATCTCTTCGGATACCTCCATTGGTCCAACAAGATGGGGAACGAGAAGACATAGCCTTTCGTTCTGCAGGTACGACAAGTACAGGCTTTCAAAGAGGGAGCGGTCGTCCATATGGTTGGTCAAGGGCATGGCCATTCTCGGGTTGATGATCATAGCGTGTAGCTCGTCTAGGTAGACGCCGTTGGCGTCTTCGTTCCGTAGGTCGTGGGCGTGCAGGGGTACGTCAACTGCTACTACAGCAGGAAGAGGAGGGCTAGCAGAAATAGAAGGACGAGGAAAGGAGGGAGGGAGTGATCCCCATCCGGCATCAGCGTCGACAGAAGAAGATCGAGAAGAGGGTCTTGAGGTTGCTGTGACGGAGGAGACCGAGGATGGGGTGGCGTCGGTGGGGGCATGCGGGACTGGGGATGGGGTATTACAGCTGCGGAAGGATACCATGTCGAGGGAGATGCGGCGAATGATGGGCGGTTTGTTAGCGTTCTTAGGGAAATCCTTGGGATGGAGGCGTTTATAAGCGTCTACGGTATTCTTGGCGTTCCCTAGATTAGCTTCTGGTTCCCAGGAGTCTTCTTCCGCGGTATACCCTTTCCATCGGATCAGGAACTTCCTGTTCCGTGGGTTTCGTGAATGTCGTAAGATACGTTCTATTTCGTATTCTTCTTCTCCATTGATAAGGTCAGGTGGGGGTTGGGGGAAGCAGGGACCATGTGTTTCGGTGGAGCGATAAGGAGATAAGAGGGAGGCGTGGAAGACTGGGTGAATTCGCCAGGTCTTCGGGAGGCGGAGTTTATATGATAAGGGGGATAAGACTTCGGTGATAAGGAAAGGTCCTTCTCGTTTGGGGGAGAATTTCGGAGAGGTAAGATCACGTTTCAGGTTTCGGGCTTCGAGCCAGACTTTATCTCCTTTCTTGAATGGGGAGAAGGAGCGGAATGAGCGGGACTTCATGGTCTGTCTGGCGAGTTCGTGTGCTGCTAGGGCTTCTTCCCTTGCTGCAGAGAGAGCTTTGAGACGCGATTCCATGGCTGGGAGCTTGGTATCGGCGATAATGGTGGGGAGGGGGCGGGGTTCATAGCCCATCATGAGAAAGAACGGAGATTGGTTGGTGACGGAGTGTGGGCGATGATTGTGAGCGAATTCTGCCATAGGTACGAAGTTGGACCATGTTTCAGGGTTCTCTTGGCAGAAGATGCGGAGGTATGTCTCCACTTCTTGGTTGACACATTCAGTTTCTCCATCCGTTTGGGGGTGGTAGGCGGTGGATAGTGCGAGTTTGTAGCCGATGAGGCCGGCGAGTTCTTTGGCAAAGGCTGACGCGAATTGGGGGCCTCTGTCGGATATGATTTTGTCGTAGAGGCCAAACCGGAGGTATACTTTGTGGAAAAAGAGGGATGCGATCCCTTCAGCGGTGACTGTTTTGACGGTGGGGCAGAGAATTACCCCCTTCGTAAGGCCATGGTCGACCACGACCAATAGAGAGTCATAGCCACCGGAAAGGGGGAGGTCCGTGATGAGGTCGCAAGAGATCTGCTGGAAGGGGCGGGTACAGGAGGAGGAGATCGGGGAGAGGGGAGGAACGGTGGGGTGCATGTTGGTTTTGTTCTGCTGGCAAGTGGCGCATCCCGCGACGTAGGAGCGGACGAAAGAGGCGAGACCTGGCCACCAGAATTCTGAGGCAACAAGCTGACGCGTCTTGAGGTAACTGGGGTGCCCAGCAGCAAGGGAGTCGTGGTGGCGCCGGACGAGGGAGCGACGTAGTTCCAGGTCAGGGGGAACATACACACGGCCTTGGTAGGTGAGGACTCCAGCGTCATACTGCCAGTCGGACAGGCGGGAGTTAAAGGAAGGGGGGAGTTCACCCTTCATGGCGTTAAGGGTGTTGAGGACAAGGGGGTCAGTCTCGGAGGATTTCGCGATGAGGGAGGAAAGGTCGGCAGAGACAAGGTTGACAAAGAGATTGTCTGGGAGGAGGGTGACATCGTCATTGTCTCGTTCGGTAGTACCATGGTCGGGTCGGCGAGACAAAGCGTCGGGTCCTGCAAGGAGTTTCCCCGGGACATGGGAGAAATGGAGGTCGAAGTCCGCAAGGTCGAGCATCCAGCAGGCTTGTCGTCGATTGAGCTGTTGGGGGTGGCGGAAGTAGGTGAGGTTCTTATGGTCGGAGAAGACTGTGACGGGATGAGCAGATCCATGGAGGTAATGTCTCCACGCTTTCAGGGAGCGAATGACAGCGAGGAGTTCTCTGTCATAGATGTCGTAATTGCGCTCGGCGGGGGAAAAGGATTGGGAGAGGTAAGAGCAAGGTTTCCAATCGCCGTTCAGGTCTGCTTGGAGGAGTATTCCTCCCGAGGCGACAAGAGAAGCGTCAGTGGCGATGGCAAAGGGTTTGGATGTATCCGGGAGGGTGAGGATTCGATCCGAGGTAAATTCTGCTTTTAGTGTATCGAAGGCAACCTGTTGGGGTCTATCCCAATGCCAAGGAAGGTTCTTTTTCAGGAGGTCAAGGAGGGGTCAGGCTATGTTAGTGTAGTTGGGGATGAATCGCCGATAAAAATTGGTGAATCCTAGGAAGGATCGAACATCCTTGAGTTTCGTAGGGGTGGGCCATTCCGCGATCCCTTCGGTCTTTACTGGGTCCATGGTGACGATGCCTGGTTTGATGACAACTCCAAGGTATTCCACTTCGGAGGTGTCGAAGGTACATTTTTCGAGTTTCAGATGAAGGTCTAATTCCTTCATTCGAGCAAGAACACGTTGGGTTCGTAGGGTGTGTTCCTCGGCATTGTTCGAGAAGATGAGGAGGTCGTCCATGTAAATGATGAGCCATCCTTCAGCGATCATATCTCGGAAGGAGTCGTTCATGAATCGCTGAAATGTAGCGGGGGAGTTGGTGAGTCCGAAGAACATGACTGTCGGTTCGAAAAGGCCTCTATGGGTGATGAAGGCGGCCTTCCATTGGTCCCCGTCTTTGATGCGGATGTTGTTATATCCCCATCGGACGTCCATCTTGGTGAACAGCTTGGCGCCTTTCAGCTTGTCGACGAGATCTGATATGAGGGGGAGGGGATAGGCATCGCGGACGGTGTGTTGGTTTAAATGGCGGTAGTCTTGGCAAGGTCTGAGGCCCCCGTCCTTCTTTCCTACGAAGAAGAAAGGGGATGCCTGGGGAGAGTTGGATGGGCGAATCTTCCCGGATGCTAAATGTTCATCTAGGAAGTCATCGGCGGCTTTCCTTTCTTCCGGGGAAAGGGGGTACATTTTCCCAATCTTCGCTTCAAAGGAGGGTTTTAGGTTGATGGGATGATCGTAGGTACGGGGAGGTGGTAGGGTTTCCTTGGGGTTTTCGAATACCGAGGCGAATTCTGAGTATTCTGGGGGTAGGGTCCGAGTCTTCTTTTCTCTTTTTGCTTCGGCCAAAGCTGCGAGTTCAGTGGAAGTGGTGACCTTCCTGAGGTATTCCGGGGTGGCCCAGACGTAGCGGGCTCCACACTTCATAACCCTGCGAATGCAGTGTTGATGTCGGTACTGCTTGACAAAACGATTCCCGGTCCAATCGTCTAGATAGTCAAGGAGGTGTTCGTCAAACACTTCATCGATGGGGATGTGACGGAGGGTAGGGACATGGGGAGGGGTTGCTTCTTTGACTGCCGTTTGGACCTCCTCCGCAGTACAGGTGGGCATTGGTGGAGGTTTGATTTCTATGGTTCGTTTGTTCCAGTCGATAGTCGGGTTGGTGACCTTCAACCAAGGGAGTCCAAGGATAATATTTTCTGTTCCACAGTGGATAAGGTAGAATCTTACTTGTTGGATTATCGATCCGATGCGGAGACAGAGGGTGGTGGTAAAACGGATGGCTCCATTTCGATTTTCGGTTTGGTCTACGTTTCGAACGGGGATGGGGGTGTCAAGGCGAGAGAGGGGAAAGTGGTTTTTCTTTGCAAAGTGCCAGTCCATGCAGTTTATGGCAGCACCGGAGTCAATGAGGGCACGGGTTTCGACGGTTTGTTTCCCAGCAGGGGTTTTCAATGAGACAGCAAGCTGCATAGATTTCGTTTCAAGATCTGCTAGTAGTACATGAGGAGGGGGAGACGTCGAGGCATTCCTCCTATTTAAAAATCCTTTCGAGTAGAGATCCTTTTGACCACTACGTCGTCATCATCGTCATCAGTCTCGATGAGGGGAGGAATGGGTTCTTGGTCAGTTTTGACCTTCTTGACCGTTTTAGTCACGGTCCCTTTGGGGGTGGTGGCGTAGACGGGGCAGGCGGAGGAGAGGTGTCCCTTTTGCCTGCATCGGAAGCAACGTCCTTCAGAGATACATCTCTTTCTCTCATCTGGAGTGAGTTTCTTAGGGGGGGAAGTGGAAATGGCGTTGACGTCCATGGCATCGGGGTCGACTTCCCATTTCTTGGGTTTGTCCTGGTGGTAGACGACGTGGGTTGAAGGTTTCTTGTTACGACGAGCAATCTCGTTGGCTCGATCCCATTGGGTTTTAAAGTGGACGGCTTGGGTGTACCACTTCTCAATGGTGGTGGGGACAGTGTCCATTCCTTGGATGCGGCGCATGAGGGAGGAGGGAATCCCGGCAGCGAAGAAGTTGATGAGGACGTCATCAGAGGAGATTTCGGAGGAGGCGACCTTGTTTTTGAACATGGAGATATACGAGGGGAGGTCCGAGTTATTGGTGATTCAATGGGTGGAGAGCCATGAGATGGCATCTCCCTTGGTGTCATGGTGTTCGAAGGCAGCTCTGAACGCCTTGGTGAAGTCACTCCATTTGCCAAAGGTGCTGGCAGTGATGGCCTTCTGTCGGAAGGTGTCAGCCCAGGTGGCTGCGGGTCCTTCGGTCATGAAGGAGAGGGCGAAGGCGATCTGTTGGTCGTCGTCTTCGTAAACGGCTTTGTTTACGATGAGGTAGGTTGCAACGGTGTTGAGCCATGGGACTGCCTTGTCGTAGGATCCGTCGTAGGAGGAGGGTTTTCCAAGACGGAGTTCGGTGGGCTTTGTTTTGGTGGACATGGCTGGAGGGATGGGCTGGGTGAAGATGGCTCCGGTTTGTTGGGAGGTTCCTGGGGACGGTGGGGTAGGTGCTCGAGGGATGGTAACGACAGCCGAAAAGCTGTGAGAAAGCTCGAGTGTTTCGGGTTCAGAGTCAACGTTGTGGAACGGGAGTTCCGAGTCAGAGGGGGGTTCTTCGAAGCGAGGGGTGGCTTCTGGGGATTCGTCTTCGGACGAAGTTTCAAGGGTATTTCGGCTGGGTCGAGCGGACCACAGGTTAGGATTCAATGGTGGGTGTCTAGGGGGAATGGTGGGCGACTATAGCGAGGATAGGCCCGTTCAAGAGCTTAGATCTTTTGTTACGCTTGCTCTGGATAAGACCAAGCGATGACTCGTACAACGAGGGTCACTACGCAGCTGCGATACCTCAAACAACCACTGCGAGTCCGCTAGTTGTAAAGGGGGAGAGAGGACCTCCAAGTCTGTCTGGAGGGAGTCAAAGGTTCGAAGGTTCGAATGGTGCTTGGAGCTTGGGACAAGCGATCAAGGAATCGAGGGGATACAAGACAAGGTTTATTGTCGAGTAGATCTAAGCTAAAGTTACAGGTCGAGAGACATAGGTTTATATACTGTCAAGGGGGGATCCGAACGAAGGGCAGAACCAACACAATAGGATCAAAAAGGAAGGGGACGCGTCATCTGTATGCGAGAGGAGCGGATCCTGACGAAGGAAGGATGACTAAAGTATTGCGGATGTGGTCGGAGCGGTGGAATTAGTAAGCCAACGATGATAAGGTCTTAACGGGGCTTAGACAGCTAGGACACGAGTCCAAAGGGAAAACTATGGAACGAAAGGAGGTAAAGCGACATAGGACAAGAAAGCAACAAGAAATCGTAACACATGAGTAGCTATCTCAAGTAGTTCTAGGACCTCTTGTAGAGCTTGATGGATAAGCCTATTGTATAAGAGTCCTCAGACATGAGTATCTTTGAGAGTGAACTTTACAATAGGAAGAAGAACTAAGAGAAGGTCATTGAGACCTTGAACTAAATAGCTAGATCAATATTTGCTAGACTAATTAGTAGAAGGTATGCTATGTGATTTCTACTTATTAAAGAAATGTTGGTCTTATCTGAGAAAAGGATAATATCAAGCATATTTGTATCCTTTAGAAGTTCTCTAGAACAAATAATCAATAAACAAAATGATGATCATAAAGGAGAAATAAGATGTATGTACTTGAATTTCTTATGTGCAATCCCCCTGCTCAGCCAGTCCTCATATATGTGATAAACATGAGTAGCAGATGTCCAAACTTTCTATAGAACAAAGGATATATGTAACAAAAGCATAGGATGGCTCAGAAGGGGTTATATATAGTCAAGTACTGGACAGTAGAACAAGTGGATAAGTTGCTTAGTAGAGACCTTACATTGTAGTCATTGACACTAGTAGGAAAAACCTCTTAGAAAATACTAATATTCTCATATAAAATTTCAACAATTGTGTCATAAATATAGATAGTACTAAAGTATACAAAAAGCAGATCAAAAGTGTAGTAAAAGTGTAGTAGTAAAGTGTACAAAAAAGCAGACCAAAAGTGTAGCAAAAGTGTAGTATAAAGTGTACAAAAAAGTATATTAAAAGTGTTATGATCACTTTAAACCTTGCTGACCATTTTGCTGATACCTTACTGACCACCACATACTCTGACTATTGATACTATCTCAATAATACTATTCTAATCACTCTGTTTTATAGCTGTTTTTCCATATTTTTTCATTGCCATTTGAGCTTGTAATAAGCCCTAATACTTTGTTCACATAATTAGCCCCTATTTGACTTCAAAAACAGGCTGAGTGTTGTTATAGAGAATGATTACATATTGTGGCCACACAGGAAAACTGAATTCACACCATTGCTAAAGCAGATTAGAAAATATCAGCCACAAATAGTCTGTGACAATAATTACAAATAAAATGGTCTGCTTTTCATACCACATTGGATGTTTCTCCATTAGGAATCCACTTGCCTCTCATGTCTCTCCACACATGCAAGATTGACTTTTCTAGTCCTCTTGCTGTGTCATGATCAGCTTGATCAACATCTCTTGCTCCATTCTACACATTTCCCTTTTTGCTTATTTACTATGGTGCTTTTTCCTTTGAAGTGGTTGTTTTATTTGTACAATGTTGATGTCACATGTATGCTATACACCTATTCTACACTGGCCATGGTCCAGACCCATTAACCCTTGATTAGTCTAGACTATACAAACCCTCAAATCACTCTAGACTTATTGTATTTTATAAAGAAGTGATAACTTCTTTTATTCAGTATTACTAGTATGAGTACTGGACAGAGGAAAGGTCAAGGAATACTAGTGAAGACTTACTAGTAGTGGACAGAAGGTTCAGGACTGGAGAGTAGAGTTAAAGGACTGTATTGACTACTCTGGAGAGAGCAATACAAAGCAGTAGCTCTCTTCTTATATACATGAAGGAAGTAGTTTAGAGCTAAACTACTTTAAAGGAATGTAATGTAATCAACTTTAGGGCAAGTGATTTATCATCATAAATAAGAGAGATATCTACTATTAAATAATGAGTAAACAAGTAAGAATATGAAATAGCTAGTAGTGCTTATCTATGATATCATAGTCTGGACCATGTATTTGTAATACAAATAACAAATGATCTAGACTATAGGTCTAGATATGTCTCTATAATGACTTAAATGAATAGTGTCATATAGGAATAATGATAGTATAACCATTTCAAGTAATGCTTATGCAAACATACATCAGTCACTAATACATAGGTGTATGAAAGATGAAGTTTATATGAGAAACACCTATAGTTTCAACATGTCATTCCATTTTATACATATTTGTCTCATGCCTACTCTACACATGTTCTCCTCATGTTAACCTTCCCCCATGCCTTGGCCAGACTCTCTATAATACAGATACATTCTATGGCTATGCAGTCCAGATCCCTAAACTCTCAGCCCATCCAGAACCCTTGTTTTATAGTATAGCATATCTATAGATTTATTATATACCTATACAAATAGTAGAATAGTATATAAGAGACCCTCCCAGCTCCCAAAAGGACCCAGTCTTGTCCTCTCTGGAGTTTTTCCAAATCTCCAATGCCCTTGACTTGCTTTCTAACTTAAGTCTGTAAAGGTTTGACTGTTTCAAAAAGTGTACTAAAAGTGTAGCAAGAGTATAGTAGAAGTATAATGTTAAAGTGCACAAAAAAACAAATCAAAAGTGTAGTGCTAAAGTGTACAAAAAAGCATACCAGAAGTGTAGTAAAAGTATAGTACCCAAGTTTACAAAAAAGTGGACCAAAAGTGTATTAAAAGTGTAGTACTAAAGTAGTTGATGCAATTTCAAGGAAACATTATCAACAGATAATAAGAGTATAATTTCAAGAATGAGTATGTAGTAGTGACTGCAGTAACCATCTTTTCCTCATATTGCTCTACTATCTTGGACTTCAAAGTTCCATTCAATAATTGCTTTGTTAATTATCACCTTACTTTCCCACTTTGAAACTGTTAATCAAGACTTGTGCTGGCAAGGAACAGGCTTAAACTTTCCAATTAACATGATTATTGTTCTTGCTGTCATTTTCTAAGTTGTTACCAATAATATCTTTGATCTTGTTGTTGCCAGGTACCCCACTACTGATTTGGAGGTCAATTTCATTTCTGTAATCAACCCTCTACATGTTCCAACTTGTATTTTTTTCCTTAGAAAACTCTAAGAGACAAGAATTCAAATTCATCTTTTTTACTGGGAACTAGAATGTACTACACAGTGTGTGTTACATACTCTTAAAAGTACTAATATGGTTCTGGCCTTGAATGGTTATCAAAGGCTATATTGGTATATTTGAACTTCAAACTGGTGTCTGGATTCTCAAATCATAATTTAACCTGATTATATCACTGAGCTATGAGTCCAAAATTCAAGTGAAAAGAAAACATTGACATATTCATGATGCATTTATATACCTTCAAAGTGTACACCATCTAACTAAATATAAGACTTGAGGTTAATCTCAACTGAACTCTTCAGCTGCTCAAGTTCATTCAGAAAACTTTTATCAAGCCAAACAATGGACTTCCCACTGGCAATGAAGTGTCCACATTGGGTCTAAACCATAGAGTGCAGAAGATATTAGAGAGGTTATTCAAGGAGATACATTAAAAGTGCAAACAACATCTCAGGGTAGATCCTGACTCCAAGTCTGAGAAGTAGAGCAAGGGAGACCAAGCAGCTGCTAGTAGGTGAATCTGGGTACCTCACTACTTTATATGCATATCACATCAGTCTTCTGTTGCATGAAGATCCAGGACACATAAGAAGGCTCAGTGGCAACTGTCAAATATCACTAACTTCAACAATTAGATATGACTAAGATTGTCTTTAAATTGTAAACAAATGTGATGTAACTTCATCATATAGTTTGCTCCATAACACCTCCTCCAGTCTCTTCAAAACTACCAGTGTCATATTGACACCACTTAGGCTGGCAAGAGAGGGATTTCAAGGATATATGATCCCATGTGTTCCAGCCAGCTTGAATTGAGTTTCTATCACAATTTTCCCTTTCTTCACTTCTTTTCCTATGTTGCTCAGCTACCTTTGCTCCACAGTCTTCCTCTTGGACTTGTATCACTGCTGTTTAAGCCCCACTTTGACCTCATCTTTGCTGGCTTACTAATTCCACCACTCTTGTTGCATCTGCAGTACTTTAGTCATTTTCACTTCATCAGGATCTGCCCCCATCACATCTAGATGACACATCTCCTTCCTCTTTAGGTTCTATTGTGTTTGTTCCACTCTTTGCATGGACCACCCCTTAGCCTATCCCTTATAACCTTAGCTTAGATCTACTTGACAATATACCTTGTCCTGTACCCTCTCAGAACCTTTGATCACTTGTCCCAAGCTCTAAGCACCCTTGAACCTTCAAACTCTTGATTCCTATCAGATAGACTTGGTGTCCTTGACCCTCTTCACAACTAGTAGACTTGCAGTGATTGTTTGAGGTGTTGCAGCTACACAGTGACTCTTGTTGTATGAGTCATCACTTGGTCCTACCTGGAGCAAGCATAATAGTCACAGCACCAGCAATACTCTTTATTGATTGAAATGACTGCATTGTCACTATATGCCATCTAGTAAATAAAATAGAATATATCATCATAGATCATATTCAGTTCTGGAAATTTTGAATACATACAGATTGAACCATTTTCTGCATACTTTGTGCATTCCTCAATGGCATGCTGTAGATCTTGTGCATAGACTCAGGTTCATCAATATCAGTATGATAGTAGTTCACAAGACCCATGAGTATTGCCTCAGCATGGATGGAGCCAGTAAATGAGCCAGTGTTCAAATATTTCTTTTTCAATAACTTCTCCAAGTAATTTTTCACATTTTCATGAATCCTATTCTCAGGGTAAAACTGTTTGAAGAAAGTCTCAGTGAGTTTGGGTACTAGCAGAAGGTAGCAAGCATGATTGTGGTACCTCTACAAGGCCAATTTCAATGTTTTTAACAGCTCAGGAAGCCTTCCACTTCTCTGAACTGTGAAATTATGCACAGCATTATGCAAGGCAACAACACCTTGCAGATAGCAGAAGACTTGTTGACCCTGAACTTCACCAGGTTCTATTTGAAGTGTTGCAATGTCATCATCTATAGTATAATACTTTTGATTAGCTTTAACTGAGATGTCTATATTTAAAGAAAGTACACACCATACCAGCCAGATACTATGCTTGTTCTAATAGTTATAGTACCCAAAATACCAGCTTTGATCATGGTTGTCTTGGTTAATAGTCTCTTTATAATGCCAGCATCCCAGAAGACAAAAAAAAACAGCATGTGGGCCCAGGTATTTAAGTCATCCATTGTCTGATGAATGTCCAAGTCTTCTTTTACTTGCTTTTCTGCCAGTGACTTGGTCTTGAGTAGTAGTTCAACCTGTTTAATCCTACTATCCACTCTCTGTAACAGAATCTCCAAGACGTAGACCATGCTTTCATTGTGTCATTAGAGAACTCCCATTCAATATTTGTGGTATTTTCTTGTAAGTGGGACTTTATTGATAGTAAACCCTCAAGACCAAGCAGCCATTTAGGAGGAGTGACCTATTTGCAAGTAATAGGTAGTCTTGACCATGATATGCTGGCTGCCATTGGTGAATGACTTCATACAGTCGTCTACCCCAAAAAAATCTGCCAGTGTTCTCATATATAAGTTCAACATTATATTTGACTTTTGAATACTGACCTTGTGTCCTGCTTGAAGTGATGAAGAAATTTCTGATAGACATGTGAAAGAACAAAATTCTCCAAGCCCTTCACTTTATGTCATCACATGGATCAAAAGAAGATATTGCAGCCCAAATGTCTGTAATATGGTCAATGAGCCTAATACCCTGAGGTATATTTGGTGGTCTATCAATGATAGCATTAGTTCACTAGTAGAACATCTTCAGAACACAAGTAATACCCATTGACCACTTCTCCAAATGGTCTTTGATCTTTCTTTACTAGCTGCAGTAAAAGAGAATCTGGGCTAGGGCCAGGGGATGACCCAATTGAGTGTAGATCCTGAGTAACAACCAATATCTGGACTTGATCATTGGCATTGATGGACCTAGTGACAGCAACTTCCTTTACTCAATGACCATTCACATCAATACATGTGCCATCAAGTAGGGTTGTGAAGAAGGAGAGTAGAGGAAGGATAACTTGGGACCCAGGATGCTTTGATGGTGGTTTTTGTACTCTGGAGCCATGTTTGTGAAGTATGTTTGTGAGGGTATAGATGTACTTTCTGACTTCGAGCTCTGAGTCCAAATTGGAGTCTTCCAAATCAGAATCTTTGTGTGTTGTGCATGGCATGCTGGTCAAGTGTGAACAGATGTTAGGGGTATTGCCACCTTTCAAGGTAGGGGTAATTTATTATGTAATCGTACCTACTGGCGCGAACCAAACTCCTCTTGAACCTCACTCATTGATTTCGAGTTGCTTGACAGTTCAGATATCAGCATTGTACGAGATGGTATGTAAGTTTGCATCCAGATCAAGTAGTGTCTCAAAGTGATGATTAGAGCGCAGTCTCGATGTGCTAGAAGTGCATTCTAGCACGTCGACGACTGCAGGACGGTCGCGTGTGGCGAAAACAGAACACAAACAAGAACGACGTGTGTAGAGTTGATGAGTCGGGCTTCGATTCTGATACCGAGTCCCACCACCGAATCAGAATCACACTCGGATGGTTCATCACGTCCTACGATGCCCTCTTTTCAAAAAGCAGCGCCTCAAAGAGTCTGCGTCGAAGGATGCATGCAGGCCCGCAGAGGGCTCACAAGCGACTTCGGCGCTTAAATCAGATGGCATCCAACTCCAAGCGAAAAAGGCCGGGACTCCAGGAGCTGTGCAATCTGAGTAGTACCCAGACCGGATCGAACCCATACGAACAAAGCTACCAGCGCCTTCGCGCCCATTGCCTCTCCCTATCGTCCAACCCCAGCTCTACGCCTCTTCCCGATGCCGTCCTACGAATCTCTAATCAATGTGCTCGTAACGCGCCAATGCACGGACCTCGCGGGAAAGTCTCGCTCGGTTGCAGGCCTCTAATTATGTGCCCATGACGGCTCACATTGCGAACCCGTTGATCAAGGGCTACGCTGCGGATGGTGAAATTGCCAAGGCAGGGGCCACCTTTGAGAGCCTCTGGTTCCACACAACTCGTCTCCTTCTCCTTCCGCACTAGATCACCCGACTCGGTATCGTGCAGAGAGGTCCTTCCGTGTCTCAACCTCTGTCATTGTCATTAGTTTGCTGACGCTTTTTTCCCCCAACCATCGACATGGGAAGCCATGTTCCGCGCCGAACTAGTGGTGCACCTCGAACGCCTAGGACAAGGCACGCCTCCTGCACATTTCCAAGGGCACATGTATTCATGTGCTCTCGTCAGACACTTCCTTGAAGTTGATACGAGGCATCACACTTGACGATGGGGTTGCACCTTGGGGCCAGTCTCCCCGAGTCCCCCACCGTGTCTTCCTCGCCATGATCCTCTTTGCCACTACATATTTACAACTCCTGGCAGCGCCAAAATGTTATCTTATCATCTAATTTACTCGTCCTTTTGTCGACGCCTGCACGCTAGTAAAGGATTCAATGTTACATCGCGCGCCTCGTGCACGTATTGTCAAAGTGTGGCTCGAGATACATGACTTAGATTGGGGTGGTCAAAAAACAAACAAGACATGGCCGTAGCATATAATTTAGAAGATAATGCATCAATCGATACGCCCACCCTTGGCGTACCGTTGCTCTGCCTCCCAATCGACGGGATCGTCGATCAACACTGTCCGAAGCGCCAGCGCGACGGCGCAAATCAGCCCGAGGACGGCCAACCCCGTCATGTACGGATGTGCCGCGACCCACGTTTCGAGTCCGATGACGGCGCTCGTGAGTGCCTGTCCAGCGTAAACGTGAACAACGATCATCCCAACCCAAGAAGAAAAAAACACGCACGTGCACCATCCGCTCCACCATCGTCCGCGACTCTCGAGCATGTGCCTTGCCCGTCAAGATCGTATCCAACACCGACGCGATGCTCACCGAGTTGAACGCGATCGCATGGCCCGTAGCGTCCTTGTCATAATACACCAGCCGCTGTCCCACACTCATCCTCAGCGTCACCACTCCAGACGTACAAAACCAAGTACGCACCTCGTGATCTGCCACGACGATGGCCGGCCCCGTCCCCGTCTTGACCCCATACATGTCCTTGAGCCATTTCCCCCACACCCCGGCGTCCATCCACGTAAACACCACCTCCCTCCCCCCTGCCACGCTCGAGCCCGACGTGGACGTGCGCAGCCGCCACTTTTGGGCAATGTCAGCCAGCTTGGGCGGGACGGCCGCCCGGTGGCTCTCCGGCGTGGCCACGATGACGACGAGCGGGTTATGCGGGGCGTACATCACCTGTTGGAACATGTCTTTCGTGAGCTCGAGCGAGGACGGGAAGCGGTGGGTGTGCAGCCACCGCACGAGTGCCGTCGATGAGGTCGCGCCGGATGGGGACTGGGATGGAT